>NJDC01002370.1:101158-114170 GCA_002245475.1 Calephelis virginiensis
CTTTCCACATGACCGAACCGGCGGAGCATGCCCTTTCGCATTTTAACACCAACACTTTCTTTCAATCCCACTCTTTCTCGGATCTCACTGTTACGAATGCGGTCAGCGAGTGTTACACCACAGATTCTAAGATCCAAAAACCTACCTAATAGCTTGTAGAAGGCAACTATAACTTTATTCATCACTGTTAGTTTATATAAAAAATATTACCACCTAGTATACATATTGTACTAAGTATGTACAACTTGTAATGTATGTGTTATCTGTGCCGTAATAAACTTACTTCACTTTCGTTCAAGTATATCTCACAGACACGTCGTTTCATTATTTTATTAGTCACTAGCACTGAGACCATCAAATTAAAGTTCTTTTACACGTTACTTTGTTTGACATATTTTTAATTTAAGTTGACAAATTTGAAATTGCACACATTTATCCAACGTAAGCAATAAATACTTTCATATTATAATATTTATGAACGACTAGCTGTACCGGGAAACTTCGTTTCATCGGCTCTATTTGTATGAGTTAACTTAAAGTGTTGTTTTTCGCAGTTTCCCTTTTACTCTTTACAAACCATCCCTGGACTTGCACAAATAATACAAAACCAAAATTAGTCAAATCGGTACCTATAACCGTTCTCAATTTTTAGCGAGATTAACGAACAGCAATTGATTTTTGTATATAAGAAGAAGATACTAATTAACGCGTAGAAGTATTTAAATATAATCTTTTTTTCCCTGGACAAGTTTACACAAATTTAATCTAACCCTAAAGTAAGCAAATTATATGCTTGTGTTATGGGTGTCAGTCAACGATTCTAACACATATAAATACTTAAATAGATACCAGATTAAATTTAATAAACACCCAGACCCGGAAATGCACATCACACAAATGCCTGCCCCCGTCGGGAATCGAACCCGAGTCTCGCAGTTAATCGGTGTAGATAGGCGTGTACGCTAGCCACTCGACCAACGAGGCAGTCAAATAATATATCTGAATAAATTATAAACACCCAAGTACAGATATGCATATACTCGTATATAACACAATAATGCTTGGCACCGACGGAAATCAAAGCGGAGCCTTGCTAATAGAAATTGGTGTTAGACGTAAGTATATGCTAATCCCTCAGGTAAAGAGCCGGTGATTGTCATGGAGTTTTTTTGATTATTTTTTCTTTAAAAATCGATTGTCTCTGCTTATCTCTTCCTAGATATGGACGTAAAGATACTTTTCTGACGTACATTAGGATCCGTTGATATAATATCAATTATAATGAGAAGAATTGCTTTAAATTCGGACAAATAACTCTTTTATCAAAGAGAAACGGCAATTATTACCAAACTTACATTGGCGTAGTACAGTCGTAGAGCCTCTACGAATTGATACACGGAGAAAAACACAGAACGGAAACGGATAACAGAATGGATGCATGCGAAAATTTGCATGTTTGTTTGTTACTCCTTCACGCAAAAACTGCAAAACCAATTTTCATGATATTTGGCATACACATAGAGGGTAACCTGTATTAACACATAATTATGATAGTTTTGTCCCGCAACAATGTTCCCGTGGAAACACGTGGACAACGCCTCGGGCAACAGCTAGTTGATCATATGTTCACTGTAAATATGATCATTATACAAATTGAATCTTACTTCCAAATAAGCAAATTATGTACATGCTTGTGTTATTATGTGGGTTAACGATAGCAATACATAGAACTACTTAAGCGGATAGAAGAATAAATTTAATAAACACCCAAACCTAGAAATGCAGACATATTAATATTAATCGCACAAATACTTCTGTCAAGAATTGAACCCAAGCCTCACAATTGGTTGGTGGATCTAGGCGTATACGAAAGACCCTCGACCATTGAGATGGTCTATAAATATCTGCAGGTCTATGATACACAATATGTGAGTATGGATATCTATGAAACCTATAGACAACATATACATGTGAAATGTATATTGTGATTTGTAAGTATGTTTCGACATTATTCTTTTTCCTTTCCTTTTCCCTTTTGTTATGAAAGAACTTTTTTGTATTATAGTTACGTTTTTTTTAAATAAAACAAAGACTTTTCTTTTAAAGTGTACC
This sequence comes from Calephelis virginiensis, assembly GCA_002245475.1. Lineage (NCBI taxonomy): Eukaryota > Metazoa > Arthropoda > Insecta > Lepidoptera > Riodinidae > Calephelis > Calephelis virginiensis. Next base: position 103,271 of record NJDC01002370.1, read on the forward strand.
CTTATACGCTCCTCTGTTGTGGAATTTCTCATTAAAATATTTGAGGCAAATATCTTCGAGCTCTGTCTATTTACGTAAGCGGTCCCGTGATATGGATACGTCCCTATGGGGATCTTTTTTGTAGAAATTTTACATTCATTATTTGATTTGGCCTTACCGCCTCGGGTTGGCGTATACGCCTTAATTTACCGATTAGGTTAGAGTTCGTTTTTTGAAAAGCCAGAAACTTTTTTAATGATATTGGAAAGTACACAAGCAGACGGATTTTCTGATGGTAAGAAATTCACGCCGCTTAGAGACTCCAAAGGTGGTAATGGTGCGTTGCAAACCTTAAGCCTGGATGCTAGGCCTCGAGCAAAAGTAAGTTTACCAGCTACCTTACCCTCCAAATCGAACCACGTCATGACGTTATGGCGGCAGGAATAGGTAAGGCGGTGGTACCAATCCGGGCGAGTCGTTGCAAAACTCTACCACCTAGTCAGATGTCACGGTGTTAGTGACGGTAAGTCTATGCTCGTCTTTTACGAGCTGCCTGGCACAGGAAGGCAGATGGTCTATTCTGTAAAGAAGCCCGAAAAGTTGTGATAAATATGTTACAGTTGTCTATGTTTTAGGTGCTAGTTATTATATTCATAATTTTTAATCATTATGTAATTATTTTACTTTTGAGTTTATTTTGAGATTTTACACTGCTTACGTACCAGACAGCTAGAGACAAGTATTGGTACATCTGTCACTGTACTGTGTTGGTCAAAGTTTGATTCTTTTTATTTCTTAAAATTATAACAAAATAATAAAAATTAAATTAATAGTTTGAAAACTATCGACACAAGAACTTAGTTTCCCTTTAAAAAGTAAAAAAAAGGTAAATCTCCCTAGTTTCACCCCTCACAACTTTTAAATGGCTCATCCGATTTTTACCAAACATGTCTAAGAACACTCGCACACAAGCTACCTTAAATACAAAATAAAAAACAATTGAAATCACCGCATCCGTTCGGGAGTTATGATAATGATGCAACAGACAGACACGACAAACTTATAACACCCCTTTTTTGCGTCGGGGGTTAATAAATTTGTAGGAGAATAGATGATATTGACATTAAACCACCCAATATGTCAATGTGTAAAAGTAAACCCACTTTATGCACTACGTTTTAAGACTACAAATTACAGCAATTTGTTGTTAGTGTTGACGGTCAATTTTAAAACTGGACTCCCTAGTCATGACATTTGACTCTTTTATACAAAAGTTAAACAACATTATTTGACTGATATCTAGTTATTTTTTGTTTTCATATTATTTTTGTTATCACAGATAAAACTGAGATATTTTCGATTGACGTTAAAAAAAGGAGGAAGAAATACGTTCGACTCCTATATTTTTTATTTATGTATATCGCTTTCTCTGTCATATCTAAATCGATTTTTTTATTTAAATTAACGTACTTTCTAGGTGATCTCACTGCTACCAAGTCTGAATCTGATAATGGAATCCCAGAATGAACTTCATTTTTTTGTATCTACATCTAGATGACTTACCGAAGTCAGATTTTGCAGTTTTACGGCGCTCCAATTAATATAACTGTAACTGTCGTCATTATCTGCGTTAAAGACTATCCATGTTATATCGATATTGATGTAATTAATAATAAACAAATAAATAAATAACCCTGGACAAATTACACAAATTGAATCTAACCCCAAAGTAAGCAAATTATATGCTAGTGTTATGGGTGCTAGTCAACGATACTAATACATAGAAATACTTAAATAGATACCTGAATAAATTTATTAAACACCCAGACCAAGAAATGCTGACATCTAAATGTTCATCATACAAATGCCTGCCCCCGTCGGGAATCCTCGCGGTTGGTCGTTGTAGTTAGGCGTGTACGCTAGTCACTCAACCAACGCAAATATAGTTCATGTAATTATATTTTTTGTGTATTTTCTAATTTGTGTTAAAATCTTTTGTACAACAAACCTGCAAAAAACAGGAGATAAATAAGCCCATTTAAATTAAATCTCAGCATAATATTGAAAATTGTAATTTAAATATTGAAGATTAAATAAATAATAACTAGCTCTGGGTTTTTGGCGCCATCGAGAGAAAAAATGGTCGAAGTTTTTTCATCATTATTGAATTTCGTGTGATTGAGTTAAATTAGTCAATTTTGGTGGCGTTTTGTACAATTTTGTTCAGTGAAAGTGCACAAATGAAATAATCATGAAGAAATTAGCGTACCGTGTATTTCCTGGTTGCTACCAAATCTCATAACATGAGCTTGAGTAATGAGGCCACCGCTTTACCCAAGTCCCTGACATGACTTACTGATGACTTATGACTGATGACTAATTAAAATTGATATGAAATTGGATGCAAATTTCTACTTGACTAATGGAAAAATAATAACGTGAAGGCCAAATTCTAAAGAAAGAAAAAAAACGAGCCTTGGACAAATTACACAAATAGGTAAAAGAAAGTAAGAAAATTTTATGCTAATGTAATGAGCGCTGGACAACTATACTAATACGTAAAAATACTTAAATAGATGCCATAATAAATTCGATAAGAAACACAGACCCGGAAATATAGACATTTATATGTTCATCACAAAAATGCACGCTCCGTGGGGAAACAAAACCAGAGCCTCGCCTTTAGTCAGGTGAAGCAGAAAGCAGCAGAAAACGATAGATAGATTGAAAATGACTCTAATACACAGAAATATTTAAGTAGATATAAATACAAATTGAATAAACACTTGAACCCGGAAATACAGACATTTAAATGTTCATCACCCATGTCTGCCTCCGGGGAATCGAATCCGAACCTAGCTGTGTAGCGTAAGGCGTGTACGCTAACCTCTCGACCAGCAAGGCGTTCAAATAAGTAAAATAAACACGTATCTCGTATAACCTAACAAAGCAAACAAAAAGGCTACGCGAAAAATATATAGCTTTAAATTATATGAGCGCGAACAAAACTTATTCCTTCTGTAAAAAAAAAAATATTTTTTCTAAATTTATATATAAAAGAAAGTCATACTAGTTACACGATTTACAACTCAAGAACGGCTGAACTGATTTAGCTGCAAATTGAGAATGTAGCTTAGTACTAGGAGAAGCACATACGATACTTTTTATCCGGTTCAACTGCAACTAGGAAAAACAACATTTTAATTTTTCCCATACAAACTGGACGGGTGGATCGAAGTTTGCCAGAACAGCTAGTTTGTACTTTTTTTTTAATCAGCATGTTTTTGAAATTAAATAAATAAAAGATTTAGTAGAGAACAAAGAATGAAAGCATCTACGAGAAATAAAATTACAGTTTCCAAAGGAAAATAACGTTCCTGCAAGGTTTTTCTTAAATCAAGCTCAAGGTAGCGAATCTAATTGTCCCGAGGTGGAAAAATACTGAAATTGTACAATTGTAGCGTATGTAGGGCACCTCGTCTTGCCTGCACTTACATAATATGAAATAAGAAAATAGCTTAGAAACACATGTCTCAGTGAATGTGAAAAATAACATTTTGCTCTGAATAAGCAAAAACGAGGACAAATTTATACGTTTTAACATAAACTTCACGAGCGTGTAAAAGGCATTTAAAGAAATTTGATCAATGTACATAAATATTTCGAAGCTAAATACGTCAAAATATCATATACAAATAATAAATATAAATGATAATAACAATAAATAATAATAATAAATTCAACTTATATTAATTACGTACATAATACATATATTTTAGATACAAATAAAAGAAATGTTATAAAAAATGGTTATCGTATTATTTTTATACATAATGTAACTGAGACAAATAGGTTACCGAGGGCCGTCGATAAAATACAGCGCTGAAAAATTTCGATAATAAAACAAGTGTTACACGATCACAACGGCGAGAGATAGGCTGAGGAGATTCTTCTAGAGTTTTCTTTTTAAGATACGTATTTTAAGCTCCGCTGGTTTGGTCATGTGGAAAGAATGGCAGATGAAAGATTGACAAAGCAGATATACAATACGAATGTGGATGAATGTGTACCAGGGGAGACCTAAGTTGACATTTCACGATTAGATCGCTAGCATATTATCCAAGGGTAGTGTCGAGGGTCTCCGAAACCGGCATGTTTGTATGAAAAGAGTAATACATGTGAAGGAAGCCAGACAGCTTTGTCAGGATCGTGAGGTTTGACACTCGATACTCTCTTCCTACCCCGTAAGTGACTTGGCGTGAAGATATGTATGTATGTGAAAATAAAATACACTAAACTTAATGATTTAACGCAATTCAAAACTTAGCCTGTTCTTAGGTCGTATGTTCTTATGTCATCAATTTTCCCTTAAAATTTTGCATATTTACTTATTTTAACACTATATACTTAATTCAAAGAATTTAGAGGTAAATAAGACCTATAAATTAAAGGAATATAAGCTGTAAACCATTGATGTTAAAAACCATATAAAAAGCTGAAAAAAACCTATATTCACATAAAGGACACTAATCTGTATATAAAAATATAGTCACTACATAGTATAAAACAAAGTCGCTTCCTCTGTCCCTATGTCTCTTTGTATGCTTAAATATTCAAAACTGCGGAACAGATTTTGATGTGGTTTTTTAATAACTAAAGTGATTGATGAGGAAGGTTTATATGTATATTTCATAACCTTGGGAAGCCGGGGAGGGCCGCTAGTCAGTAAATAAAATGTGTTATATACTTCACATTAAGCAGCTAAAAAATATGAAATTACATAGTTATAAGTTATAGCCTAGTCATTCGGGGACTTGTGAGTGCTAATCATCCATATATAGCTGTGTATATTTTAGACGTAGTCGTCGTGCACAGTAACATTTAAACGGTAAAAAGAGAAAAGACCACTAAGTTTCTTTCGTTGGCTTATCTTAGAGGTAGGTTTCAGAATTTTACAAGAGTACATTGTATGGTATGGATGCTAAATAATATAATATTTCAAATACAAAGCATCATCATCCATGCATGTCTAGGGTAGAATTTTCTGCTTTTTTTATAAAATTAGCTCAACAAGTAAAATATATGTTGTAATAGAGATAAAAGTTTCAAAGTAGATATTCAAACACAAGTATTTAAATTGTTTGTTATAGCATTGAAATACCCAATTCTCTTTTGGATAAATAAATCTTACGAAGATAATTACTTAATTCCGAGTTCATTTTATAAAAGGAATTTCACTTTATTTGAACGCATATCTTACAAAGTAATAAAAAGCTTTGGTATGCCCGACTTCGGAAATTGCTATTTACTTTTTAAAGCGGATATTTTGCGGAAATGAATATAAGAGCCATAGCATTGTTTATGACATCGACATCGATGCGCCATTACGATCCTACAAGGAACTTACATTACGGTAAATATATTTACCTATAATATCATATTTTAGCGGCCATTTTGGATTCAAGCGTCAAATTTTTTTTTCGGCGATACCGCTGTAGAGAAATATATTTTAGCCATCAGAAAATCCGTTTGCCTTTTTTCAAATTTAAAAAAGATTTCAAATTCGTAGTTTATATTCTTAGTACTAGTTGCCACAGCTGCAAAATAAAGATATAAATATTCCAAAACTCCCTAAAACTCAACAAGAACAAGTAAATCTTTCACAAGATACTCTATATCTATCAATCGCAAAAATAAAGGATGCAAACAAAATTGAAACTTAGAAAGACAAAAGAGGTAGGTACGAATTGCGCTGAGCATCACTAGATTTATAATATTAAAAATAAATAGGAAACAATACTCCCGAAGAAAACCTATAGGTATGTAACGCTATGATCCATTTCAATCACGAGAATTTTTAAACAAGAAAATCCACAGTAAAATCGTTATATCAGTTTTAAAAGTATGTTGACACACACACACATACACGCGCGCGCGCGCACACTCACACTCGCAAGTGCGTATACAATACTACAGACACGTCAAACTTTTATCACCCCTCTCTTTTCGTCAGAGATTATAAAGAGTGACGCGTCGATATTCGTCGTTGTTTATTTTTAAATAAACTATTATTGTATGATACTAAAAGAAACAATTTTTCTGACGTTAGTAAACATGCGCGACTTTAGACCCGTCGTGCAAGGGATGCCGGTTAACAGCTGGCCGGCTTCTGGCAAATGGCAACATAAATATATGTTAATTTAGAGTCTAGGAGCATTGTCCGCTGATCGTACCTTACCTACCTATCTATCATGGGTAACAATTAAAACTGCAGACTAAAAACTCCTAAAACAGCCTCAAGTCGCCAAATTGACATTGGAAAATTTGGTAAACGTATATTCCTTACCATCAGAAAAGCCACCTTTTTTCTTTCACTACGAAACACACTTTCTTATAAAAATAACCTACCAGAAAACAAAATAAACAGTTATTTTGTAAAATCGTTTATTTTCTAAGTCGCAAGAAGAGGACAAGAGGACAAGAGCCACCGGAGGTATTTAATTTCGTTTATTAAAGTTTCTCTCTAGATAATGTTACAGAAAGAAAGCGTTGTATTTTATTTAAGTGCACCTTCTACAAAGGGAAAATTAATTATCGTTATTAGAAACTCCGATTCGCTTCATTTTTATTAAAACGGAATTTTATGTAAGTTTTGCACTTAAAATAATTAAAATGGAAATTTAATTGTTTATCAATACAAGCGTTAACTCTAAACTATATGTTGCCCGCGGTTATGTCCGCGTTTTAAGGTTATCTAAGAACATAAAATAAGTGTTGAAATTGAACATTTAAATGTATGTAATGTATATTTTAAGAACATGGACGAGTACAATGTACAAAAAACAAAGCCATTACGTCAATATCCTCGACGAGTTAGGCAGAGGCTAAACCTTGGCACCCACAGGTCTCAGAATGTGATAAGTAGCTTGCTTATCGCTAATTTATTAAAAAAATGAAAATACACATCTTCTATTTTTTTATTGCCCGAACTGGAATTCGAAACCGAAACCAGATTGTTAGACCGTAGATACAATAAAATATTAAATATTTAAACTTATTAGTAACTGTTTTAACAGAATGGGCGTTATTAAAAAAACCACTAGGTACGATAACGTCAAACAACAAAATTTAAAACAAGTAATCATGCACATAATCTCTACTGTAAATATTCATAATCCCCTATTTTGGAAGTAAGCGTTTCTTTAAAAACTGAATTTACCTAAATAAATCATTATTTTTTAATTGACGGACGCTTTTACGCCCGCGGTTATGGTTGCAATATACTGTTCGTCCATGTGCAAGAGAGACGGTGCTATTCTAATGTTATTTTTAGTTTTCATTTTATAAAAGTATGTTTAATATAACAGAAATAAGATTTCATTTCAATTTTTAATTTAGTTACAGTGCTAGTCAGCGGGAAAAGTCCCGTTATTATCGAAAATTATTTACAAAATCACCAACATAATAATTACAGTTTAAAAGTTATTACTTTTTTTATATTTTCGTCAAATACAAAAAAAGTACTAGTTCAAAATTGGGGACTTTTTATTTTTAAGTTCCCTAATGATATATCTACCATATGGTAAGTTTTCATCCAAAGTGCAATTAATACAACCATACAAATAAATTTATTTTGACTAATCTAAATATCGATTTAAATATTTCATTGGGCACCAAGTCGCGGTTTGGTAATTATTCATATATATGTCCTAAGTAGCGATTTCGAAATCTATACTTATAAAACAGATTGTACTGACTGGCTGACTGATTCATTATCGCCGACCAAGAGTTACAGCATTGAAATTTGGTGAGTAACATCGTTTTATTGAGTAGACGCCCACTAAGGACGAAAATCTATCTATCTAAAAAAGGAGCCATCAAAATCGGTTGGCTATTGATAGAGTAATCATGTCACAAATATACAAAAAAACATACAATCGAATTGAGAACCTCTAACTTTTTTGGAATCGGTTAATAAAACACATAGCAACTCTTGGACGCTTAGGGACAATCCTATTAATATTATAAATGCGAAAGTTTGTTTGGATGTTTGTTACTCTTTCACGCTCGAATGGGTGAACGGATTTGTCTGAAATTTAAAAGAAAGACAGATAGATTGTGACCTGGATTAACATATAGGCTATTTTTAATCCCGATCGCACACCGGGTTTCTGTGAAAACGCGGGCGAAGCCGCAGGTAGCAGCTAGTTTATAATAAGTAGAGGCTAGTATTCTGCGCTAGAGGCTTTTACCGTGTATCTTAGTTTATTATTCAATTTGAAATAATTTTATTCCTAGCTGACCGATAATAATGAATATTAATAATGATAATAATAATGAATAATAATGAAATGGTCATCATGATTATAAAGCTCAAATTAATATAATCTAGTGCTATATCATGATACAGTAGACGATATGATTAATATATTGTGTAAATAGTCTTAGCAGTAGACTCATGTATAAGTCATCCTTATGTTTATTTAAATATCTTGTTACAATCAAAATGTAGACAGTGTAGATCTGAGCTTGACTATTTTAACTTACTCTTTGTTTTGAATATCTATCTTACAATAATTTCAAAAGCCGATGTATGATCCTGGTATCCTGTGTAGAAAAGACCATCTACCTTCCTACTAGGCAGGTCGTAAGAGGCAAGCACATAAATACATAGGTCGCAAACTGACCACCAAAATGACCAATAGCAATAAAGTGCTCTGGAGCAACTTTCCGGGTAGGAATCCATGGCCTTACATATTCTTGTTATCATAATGATTGCCACGTTCCGGTCCGGAGGGTAAGGTAGCCAGTAGAATTGCTCAATAGGCCACCGTTCCGGTCACACTTCAATGACGTATCACTAACCTTCGACAAAACCTTGTATTTAGCTAAAACCGATATGTCCATACCATACCGATCATGTCAGCTTATAAACAAAAAAAAATCGGTCAATCCATTCAATCGCTGTGATGGCACACACACACACACACACACACACACACACACACATGCACACACTTCAAACGTATAACACCGTATTTTTAGTATAAAACCTTTTGTCTTCTACACCTACACATGAAATATTTTCAAAATTGTTTGTCAGTAACTGTGAGAAAGCGAAAATAATCTTAAGATGATACTACCTACCTTTCTATAAAAATTCGTTTCCAAAATAAAGATATTCACGTAGATTTTTCTATTTTAGGATTTTCAAAGAAAATCACTTTCTATAACCCAATAAACACGTAATAAATCAAAGAAAAAAGACACGAGGGACCCGTTTCATAGCTTTATGCTGTGTAATGCCAGCAAATTTAATGTCTTATCTTGTAAACACATTTTAAATATCATAAAACACTTGTCTAAAAGTTTTAACAAAATATCTTAAGAGTTTTATATTTTGAGAGAAATTTTAAATCAAACGGTTATGTGATAGCAAGTCGAATTGTTATTTTAGCATTTATTGACGCAATTTTTAACAAACTTACTGTTTGTTAATTCACGAAAACCACAAGTCAGAATTATCAAACTGTTCGTTTATTTATTGCAAGAATGTGATAACCACATCGCTATTGTGGGAAGGCTAAAGTGGAAAAATGAGTTAACGATCATGATAGTGGTGCTTAGGTCAAATAATGACTCATACAAAACGGCTATAGATTGACAGAAAAATATCTTCACGCCCATGTCCTGAATAATTAGGCAGAGGCACAAAAAGGGTACCCTCGACTAGCCGAATACACTCCGTACGTGTGATAGGTGGCAAGCCAATCGCTATACGAACACATACAATCTCGGGCGATGCTGTTTCTGAAAAAGCGATTTTTTTGGTCGACCCGGGGGATCGAACCCGTGTCCTTAAGGAGTCAAGTCCTATTCCAAACCAATAGACCAGAAAGGCGTTTGAGTAAGATATACATTTAATTTAATTTTCAAATTAGCAATTAGCGATCGAATCGATCGTTTGCTATGTTCCAAACAACTGTGAAATATGTATGCTTCTACTTTTTTGTATAATATGAATACAAACATATGAGATATAAAAAAATGTATCACAAAATAAAAACTTACAAAATGCGGAGTTATCGCTCAAATTCCATTTTTTATGATATTGGAAGGCAAACAAGCAGATGGTTTTCCTGATAGAAAGAAATTCACGCTGCCTAGAGACACTAAAGATGGTTTCCGAACCGGAACACGTCAATGGCAAGCACTGACGTTATAGCGGCAGGAATAGGTAAGGCGGTGGCACCAATCCGACCAAGTCGTTACGAGAAACCACCTAGTCAGCTGTCACGGTGTTTGTGACGGTAAGCCTAAGCTCGCAATATCGCAATGTTTTTGGCATCTTCCGGCTGTTGTTGTAATCGCCTATAAATGAACTAGTCGTCGGTGTGTGTTTTTAATATCTTTAATATCCTGTGTTCGTGTGTTTGTCACTGAACTCCTTCTAGACGACTGGACCGATGTTGATGATGAAAAAATTTGTTCTACTGGAAAATTATTTTTTAGTTTAATATTTTTTATAATAATAAATAGTTGTTGATTTTGTAACGTTTCATATCGGATCCGACAGACTGCGCTACTGTCGAAACATTAATGTCAAGCGATACGATGTTTGCTGGATCAGCTAGTTCTCTAATAAAATAATTGGAATACTGGCATGAACTTACTCATTGTAATTTACGCAATAATCTGCCGATTGATACCACTGCTTACTTTTTCCCGCCACCACAACAATGCTTGCCATTATTTTTTCCGGTGTAGATATTAATTATGAAAGAGAATTAAGATTTCAACCTTAGCTTAGTAACATATAAAGACATAAAGTATTTGACGTATATTTGTTACACATTTAATTTAAAAAATTTAAAACTTGTTGTCTGTCCTTTTTTCTCAAAGAGCAGCTTCTGTTAGACCA
>NJDC01002370.1:159828-203160 GCA_002245475.1 Calephelis virginiensis
TCACATTGTGGGACTTAGTGTCTTCGGCTAATCGTGGGTGCCTTGGTTGTACCTCTGCCTACCTCTTCGGGGATATGGGCGTGAAGATACTTTAATATTTTGCTTAGTTGATTTATAGTTACAAAAATATTTCCTTAAACACTTAAACACACACAACTTAAACAGTTACATAATCATAACATGTTTAAAAACTAGGTGAAGATGACTAAAAAAACACTAAAACAGCAGAATACGTTATTGGTATTTTCAGAATTTTTATGTGTATGTCTGTATCATGACCGCGCGTATCTGATGAACCAATCGTGATGAAATTTGGCCGACAGGTACATTATGTTTCAAAGAAGATTGTAGAAAACTTTTTATCTCTCCAATTAAACGAGTTGTCGTGGGAGCGAGGTAAAATTCAAAATGTAAAAACAATAAAACTGTAGATACACAGTAGTGGACATTATAGTAAAAAGATTTCTAAAGAAGGTATATGATTTGCTATTAAAGAAAACATATTGTAGTGTAGATTTTCTTGCCGACAATAGTAAATAAATAAAATATTTTTTAAATACTTAATTTAAGTGAAGTTGCCAAGGAGTTTGTTTCGCCGTTTCTTCTCCTGCCTGGCTAGGTTTGGAAACGGTGGTAGTAAAGGCAAATGGTAATAGGCCTTTTTTTCTCAGTGTGTAAAATCCCCCCGGATACCCGCCGCTCCCGGGGGAGAACAGCGGGTTATGTCGGACTCGAACGGACTAAAAACCACACTATGACCTCCATGCCGCCTGACTTGGAGCGAGAAGGGGTCGCGATGGCATTCTCTAACTCGCTCTACGGCTACGACCTCCTCCAGCGCTGTAAGAGGAGCGACTCAGGCCACTGGAGTTGCCCCCCAGGCGTACGAAGCCATGCTGGCCGATATAGGTAATAGGCCTGGTATAACGTATTACTTACTAGCCGAAAAGGCTAGCAAGTAATACATTATAGAATTTTCAAAACCGAAGTATACTCCGGATTAAAATTATTAACATCGGTTAGATAAAATAAATATCCATTTTTTACTCCATGCGGTATAAGTATCGAAATAAACGTTTACAGATGTTTTAGGTAGCCACGATTCGTTATTGTGACGTTTTAAATTTTTGAAGTGAAAACTTCTTAAGTGGCGTTGTGCACTTTTTTTGGAATGGGTAAAAACTTCTAAACTCGCGCCAGGACACGTAACCTGATCGAAAATTCGTAAGGCGGCACTCCCGGAGTGCAACCCGGTTGTTTTTTTATAAATATTAGTAGTTATGATAATATTGAAAATAGTTATATTTTGAAGTTGGTTAATAAAGTATAGACGAATCTACTATTTCCGCGTTGGTCCGGGTCGAATAGAATAGAATAGTAGAAAAGAGTAGTAGAATAGAATGAGTAGATAGAGTGAGTAGAATAGATGATCTGTCACTAAGCTAGGCATCTTGTAAGAGGCGACCACTGATTAAAATATAGATTATCTCTAACAAGGTCACTCATGGTCGAGTGCCGTGCAGCAACTTACTCGGCTATGGATCCACCTATTCCTGCTTCGATAGTGAATCTGTCATGTTCCAGCCCGGAGACTAGGGTAACCGATAGACTTACATAATATGCCCGACATCCAGACTACTCTCTCATACCATCTTTGGACATGTGTGCTTGTTCGCTCAACTATCACATAAAAGAAAAAAAAATCCCATAACGCTCAAATGACTACACATTTAACATCCTGGGCTCCCGTACTATTAACCCATAGCCAGGTTAATTACGTCACGAATTGTTTTAACTTAGTTTAAGGGGCCTCACTTTTATATTACTTTTGCTTCAAACAACAATTATGACAAAAAGTTTGAACGCCTGAAAGTTATGCGTAGTTTTCTCAGCGAGGGTGTTGTGCAAAAGGTTTTAGTCTTTTTGGACTAACACTGTGTCGTTTTTTAGTCCCCGACGGTAAAGGAGAGGTGTTATAAGATTCATGTGTCTTTGTGTGGGTGTATTTGTATGTTGGTATGCGTGCGGTGTGATTGTGTCCGATTTCGATGCAGATTTTTATGTTTGAAAGCTGATGTGAGCGATATGGTTCTTAGTTATGTCACATGTAGGTTTTTTAGGGGTTAATTTGTTTAACAGTTATTATGCGACAGACAAACACACACACACATACACATATGGCAGCACGTCAAATTTATAACATCCCTCTTTTTAAATTTTTCGTCGTGGGCTAATAATATAGTATCAACAGAATAAGTTAGTTGTCTACCATATCGTCGTTTACAATTTTATTTACATTTGCAAGAAGTTTACTAAAAAATAGTTTTCAATTTTTTTTAGCTGCGTTACCAACAACACGGCTTTTTCTGAAACAAACATACTTATGTGACCTACATACTGTGAAGAGGGAAAATTTATGAGCTCTCCATAAATAACTATAGTTCCGTCTCTAGGAAATTTAGGGTAAATTGAATTCAATGTAGAAGACTAATGCTCTGCATAGTTTGCATTTTTGGAATTTAATATCAAGTCTATTTTTCTAATAGCTTCTACATACACATACATATTTTCACTCCAAATTCCTTACGCAGTAGGCCGACTCAAGAGAAACCAGTTCAAATCTTATGATCTTTTAGAGTCTAGACCTAGTGCGTCCTTTTTTTATGACCGAGTTGTTAAAACTACCGGTGCAAATCCATGGGCTACCTTAAAGTCCGAACGGAACATAAGAATGCCGAAAACAGGAATTACAGCGTTAAAATAAATATGGTTGTGGATTTTATTATAGGCTCTACCATAGTGCCACCTGGGAACAAAAGGAACTAACTCATACTTATGCAATAGACTCTCAAATCGAAATAGAAAATCGTTCATTTTACACTTGAGCCCTTACCATAAGTTTTCGGCTTGCCAAGTTTACTATTCTCGCTACCGTCTCTGTAAATTATTTGTATGAAAACGTTGAACATTGATTACTAAGAGAAATACATTTTTAGACCAAAAGTGTCATAGATTTCGGCACGTAACTTACCGAAAGTAATCTATACCAACTAATGATAAAGGCTTAGCTGTTGGCTGCGGCTTCGTCCGCGTTTTCGTAGGAACCCGTTGTGCGATCGGGATTAAAATTCATAGTTATAGACTATATGTAAGCCCAGGTCACAATCTATCTGTGTTCTGAATTTCAGACAAATGCGTTCAACAATTCGAGTGTTAAAGAGTAACAAACATCCATACAAACATGCTTACAAACTGCATTTATAATATTAAGAGGATAGACCAAAAATGGCTACTTGTGACGCATCTCTATAATTCTGAAATCAACCACCAGATCGGAACACAACCTTTCACTGAGAAGCTTACAACTTACATTGAAATGTCAGTCCTGCTGCATTAATAACATGTTCCTGTTTAAAGAGAGTAGACTTGCACAGTAAGCTTAACACTTCGGCCACATTAAGCGACGCACCTGTAACGTCTATGGTGTCTATGGGCCACTTTTGTCTTATTCCATAAAGATAACCGTTTATTGTTTATAATTAACCAAATGTTAATAATTCGCTAGTATTGTGTTCTAAAATACTTAAAATGACATACCCCATTCCAATTTACATGAAATCGAAATTCAGGAGTTTTAACCCTATAGACTAAGAGCCGGTATAGGATTTTTTTTGAATTTTGAACTAAAATCATACACGCCGTACAATTTAACATAATGTTTTCATTACTGAAAATATGTGGAAAATTAAATTTAATTTTCGTCACAGAGCTAGCAACTTTTTATGCATAAAGTTTTGATATCCTTTTTTTTAAATATGTTCTTTGCGTCTTAGTGCCGTATTTTTCAATTTAGTTCATTTATACGATTGATTAGTCGAATTTTTGATTTTCACCGCTGAACCAAATGACACTGAATGGCACTTAACGGCACTATGCCGTACGTTTTCTTTAAAATACTATTATTTAAGCTTACACTCTTAGGCTAAGAATTCACGGCGCAAATTTTACCCGCGCCCGCGGCGGTTGCGGGCCCGCTGGTTCTCTAGAATGTAGATTTATATTCAAAAAGTAAAAGCACATTTCACGACGCGTTTAACACCCGCAGCGCCCGCGGTTGTTTGCGGTTCCCGCGGCAGCGGCCGCCCGCCCAAAGAATTGTACAGGTTTGCGAGCGATGATTTGAATCGTGACGTCTGTGTGACCGCACAAATTACCGGTCTCGTAAGTTTTGAAATAAAACCACAGTTCTACGAACGCCGCGGGCTCGGGTAAAAACCAGTCCGTGATTTCTTAGTCTTAGGCTTAACGTAAGCCTAAGACTAAGAAATCACGGACTCATGTTGCCTAAAATTTTAGCAACATTTTTCGTTTACCGGCTCTTAGCCTACTACTGTTTTGCGTAATGAGACGAATGTTCTATACATCCTAATTACATATAAACAGGGTTGTGTCTACATTTCACATTGTCTAGTTAACAATGAATACCTCTACTTGTCTCTGCTGTCTACAGCCTGAGTCTACATCATATTTTATTAATCCATTAGACTTCGCATTAGGCTGTAAGTTGGAGCGTTATTTCTAATATCAATACATTTAATAGAAATTTGTAGGCTAATATAACAGTATAGTAACAAATGAATATCGTCTAAAAGTACTATTACATTACACGTTATTAAGCACAGTCTAACTAGACTAAACTGAATATTGCATAGTGTAACAAGAATAAGCTATGTAGCCGATTGAAATATCTCGACCAGGCTTACCGGCTTGCTTGCTTAATATTGCGTGGTGTCACATTAAAAAAAAACCTGATCAGTAAGTTTTGTACTAGGCAAAAGTATAGAAGTGTTGGGTGTGGGGTGCTCAAACATGGTTTAATATATGGAGCACCTAATTTCAACATACGTGTATTAGAATCAGCAACTTCAACTCTACTGTTATTTCGAAAAATCTTAGTATCATTTATAAAAGTAACATTTACTTTAACTTTTTATAAAAGTAAAATTTACTTTCTTTGTTTTTCTAATTGAATTTGATTTCTTAGAAAACACAAATAACTAATTAACAGTAAACGAAATAAAAGAATCATTTGCACATTTAGTCCTTTTCTTTTTTTCTTTGCCTTAGGTCACTTTCATTCATTAAGTAATTTTGTTCAATTCATTATTTTCTCTACAATATTTTGTATTTTCAATTAAGTACATTTTCATACATGAAAACCAGTGTACATTTTTTCATAATAATATTTTTTTTAGGTTATGTCTTTCCCATATAAATAATAAAATTATTTTTTTTGGATTATGCCTTTTTCATAGCTTGTCTTTACAACACTGTCTCTCTCGCTTACGCCCATACCTCTTTACTCATACGTTTTTATGCATCTTCTTCGTTTTTTAAATAAAACTTTGTATTTAATAACCTTCACAAAAGTTGAAATCCTCAGCTTCTTATTTTGTTAGTTATTGAAACACATAATTATAATACAATATTAATATTATATATTATTATCTTTGTCACGGTTACTTTTGCCCATATTTTCTTTCCTTTGTCAATACTAATAGACACACTGAAATATATGTCAACATTCTGCTACGAGGACGATCACCGGCTACTCACGACTTGCAAATGAGTTAGCGTGCGATATTAAGCTATAGGTTAATAAGCAGACTGATGCTTAGTAATACTTAGGTATCTTCACGCCCATATCCCCGAAGAGGTAGACAGAGGCACAACCAGGGCACCCACGACTAGCCGTAGACACTAAGTCCCACAATGTGATAGGTGGCAAGCCTATCGCCAACTGGGCACATATCTAATCCCGAGCAACAATTTTTTTTAGAAAATTGGAAAAACCAAATTTTCTTTTTATTGCTCGACCCGGTAATCGAGCCCGGGACCTCATGCTGTCAAGTCCGACAATTGAACCGCTAGACCACAAAGGCAATACTATAAATTGATCTGTAGCAGTACTAGCTGCTACTCGCGGCTTTGCTCGCGTGTCAGTTAATATTTTAGTGACCTGGAGTTGAATTAAAAACTAAATAAATATTTTTTCCTTTTTTACCTGGACCGCTAGACCCAGAGGCTAAACTTAGTAATACTTGGTATTGGTAAGACCGTCTTATTATCGCATTATGTAATAGGGTTTTAATTTACAACTACGCGCCTCACTACTTAATGAGTTTATTAATATTAGCACTGAAACATCTACAATTTGTCATCTTTAGTTTAAACTTATCAATGAGCTAGTATTTTACATACAATATCAAATGACTGATATTGGTTATTGGCGGTCACAGTAGATTTGACTATGTGTATAGTTATAGTCATTAAAAAAAATTCGAGTTAAAATTAATCAGAAATACAGAGGACTTATTCCAGACCACCGCTCGATAGTTAATTTTTTGTAGTAGGTACAATTTACAATTTGACGAGAAAAATACAGAGGTTAACCTAGTCTAAATTATTACTTACAAATAAAAAGAAATTACGTATGTGTGTGTGAGTATGTATGGGCGCGTGTTGCGTCTTGAGCATGATGTTTGGATGTTGTAGCGGATCATATTGGATAACTACTTGAAGACGTCAGTCTTCAGTTTGTTTTTAAGATAAGGATTGGAGCCATTTAAAACATTTAGATTTGCATGCTTGCAGTCGAATGATAGTATGAAAGATTTGAAGAAAGAAATGTACCCTTGTTGCAAGAATATCACCAAACACTTAGTGAAAGAGAAGCGTGAAAGGGAAAGTATGAAACTAGAAGAGAGGTTGGCTAACAACTTCGAAATGACCACCAAACTCTTTTGGAGCGAGGTGAAGAAGTCTCGGAGTTGTTCGTCTTCCTACAGAATGAATAGAATTAAGTCTAAGAGTGGTGATATTCTTACAAGCACGCATGACGTGTTAAAACGGTGGAGTGAATTTTATGGAGATATGTATGAATGTGCCCAAGATGCTGCCGCTGGGTCCGAGTACTCATACGACTCGGAAATAGCGGAGGCATCTGACGGCATTATGATGGAAGAAGTAGAATGGGCGATAAGAAGTATGAAATATGGTAAGTCTGCGGGAGTAGATAGGGTTACAGCTGAGATGATCAAACTTTGTGGTCCTGCCGTCCGGGACTCTTTCTGGGTTCTTTGTAACTAATGTTGGTAGACCGGCAGAGTACCCGAAGACTGGCGACGTGCGGTCATCGTGCTCTTGTATAAAGGCAAGGGTTCACGCATGGACTGTACAAGTTACAGGGCCATTAGTTTGATCAGTTTAGCATCAAAAGTGTATGGAAAAATAGTTGAAAGTAGGATGCAAGGGATGTCCGATGAAACATTGTGGGAGGCTCAGGGTGGTTTCAGGTCTGAAAGAGGATGTACGGATCAAGTGTTTTCGCTCCGCAACATTGTAGAGAAGCATCTGGCTGTTGGTCGGAAGGTTTTCTGCGGATTTTGTGGATCTCGAAAAAGCGTTTGATAGGGTTGTACGTAAGGAACTTTGGGACATTTTGCCAGATTATGGGATAGTCGGGTCCTTGCTGCGTGCGGTGCAGTCAATGTATTTAGACTGTAAAGCATGCGTGCGGGTGGATGGCAACATATCGCCTTGGTTTGATGTTAATATTGGCGTCAAGCAGGGTTGTGTGTTGTCAGCACGCTTGTTTATCTTATATTTGGACAAATGTCTTCAAAGGTTAAGATCGTTGAATGTGGAAATGCGTATGGGTGACCAAGTGGTGAACTGCCTGCTTTATGCAGATGATGCTGTACTTTTGGGCTCTACACCATTTGAGCTGCAAACACTGGTCACAGTTATGGAAGGAGATTGTAAGGAAAGGGGCTTACATTTGAATGCGATGAAAACCAAAATAATGGTGTTTGAAAGAGACGTAGCCAGAACGGATGTAAGAGTTTTGGTTGATGATGTAGCGCTGGAACAAGTGAATGAAATTGTATATCTTGGTTGTGCTTTTAGCAGGGATGGAAGGTACACCGCGGATATAGAGAGGAGAGTGAGTGCAGGGAATAGTGTGAATAAAGCGTTGGGTAAGCTATTCCAAAGCGAGGTTTTGAGTCAAAAAGCTAGACTCGCTTTGCATAATTCTGTGCTTATTCCAACGTTATTGTATGGAAGCGAGAGTTGGGTATGTCAGAAAGAGAATGAAAGTAGGATAAATGCGGTCGAAATGAGAGCACTACGGAAAATCTGTGGTGTAACGCTCGCTGACCGCATTCGTAACAGTGAGATCCGAGAAAGAGTGGGATTAAAAAAAAAGTGTTGGTGTTAAAATGCGAAAGGGCATGCTCCGCTGGTTCGGTCATGTGGAAAGAATGACAGATGAAAGATTGACAAAGCAGATATACAATGCGAATGTGGATGGATGTAGGTACCCGGGGAGACCAAGGCTGACATTTCACGATCAGATCAGTCGGATATTATCCGAGAGTGGTGTCAAGAGTCTCCGAAACCGGTATGTTTGTATGAAAAGGGTTATGAATGTGAAGGAAGCAAGACAGGTTTGTCAGGATCGTGAGGTCTGGCACTCGATACTCTCTGCCTACCCCGTAAGGGACTTGGCGTGAAGATATGTATGTATGTACTATTGTCAGAAAGAAAATCTTTTACACTACAATATGTTTTCTTTTATAGCAAATCATATACCTTCTTTAGAAATCTTTTTACTGTAATGTCCACTACTGTGTACATCTCTACAGTTATATTGTTTTTACATTTTGAATTTTACCTTTCTCCCACGCCAACTCGTTTAATTAGAGAGATAAAAAGTCTGGCACTCGATACTCTATGCCTACCCCGTAAGTGACTTGGTGTGAAGATATTATGTATATATGTACAAAATAATACACACTCCTTCGCTTATAATAATATTTAAACTTTTTATTGAGCTTATAATAAAGTAATGAACTAAAAAAAACTAATATGATGATAATGACTACTAACAATGCCAGTATGTCTTTTTTCAAATTTACATACTTTGTCTAAAAGCTTAATTAGTGTGTTTTCCTTCCGCTATAAAGGTATAAAAACTAGGATCAAAAAAGCGCAAAAGTGAAGTACGGTCTACTTACTGAAACAAACGTCCATGATCTCTCAGTCCGTGCCATTTTGTGTGGATTTTAGTGATTTACATATCTTAGCCGGGTTCAAATCTAGAGGAGCTTGACGAGGGTCGTTCACTTGGAATATGCTGAAACGAGGTGAAGTTAGAAAAAGTGTGGCTTATACGATCAATAACAGTGAGTAATGTTTTAGCCAGAAGCTAATGTTGGGGTTTTCTATTTATAATAATCTAAAGATGAGTGTCGTGGTAAGGTCTGATCTGATCCAGTAGCAGATTTGCGAGTTATATCTGGGTAAATAGACTCGTTATAAGAAGCGTTTGTCAAACCATACTTTGTTAAATCCAGTTGGCAGAGAGTATCTAGTGCTAGCCTCATGATTCTGACAAAGCTGCCTGTTTTTCATCATTTTCATTACCGTTTTCATACTAACACGCCGGTTTCGAAGACTCTTGAGTCTTGACTCCACCATTGGATATAATATCCGAGCGATCTGATCGTGGAACGTCAACCTTGGTCTCCTCGGGTACCTACATCCATCCACATTTGCTTTGTATATCTGCTTTGTCAATATTTCATCTGTCATTCTTTCCACATGAAGGATATCATAGTTTATTGATATAAATATTGTAATAAGTACTATAATACCAGGATGAACCTTAACGTAATTTATTTCATGTTTATAATACGATTGTATGTGTATTTTTAAAATCCGTAACTTTTTTATAAGTTATTTCTGCTAAGTTTTGCCAAACTATCAATATTTAAATTATTTTTATATACAGCCGATGTTATAACAGGGACCGGACCAACACGGGGAAAAATACGGGGCATATGGGTAAATTGGTAACTTGATGGTTAACGACTACCCTAGCCCACGGACATCCGGAATACTAGGAAAATCACAGCTATTGCAGCTGTCAAACTTATGGGAATGACTACGCTGTTTAGAGGCCAGCTATCTCTTTTAAAAATATGTCAAACATTTACAACATTCTATATTTTAAAAATGAAAACTTCTTTATTGGCATTTTGCACTTTTTGTGGTAGGCAAAAACTGACTGTTTATTATAACTGATAAACTCGTACCAGAATACGTGACCTGGGGGCTGATTATGTATCTCAGTGACCAACTCAAAATGGAAAAGTGTAAATAATAGTTGTTAAATGTCTTGTTTTATATTTGCTACCTCCAGTGACCAACAGAAATACATAATCACTGAGATACATAATCAACCCCCTGATCGGAAGTTCCAAAAACTCCCTCAGTAGTTGTCGCCACTGTATGTTGTCACCGTATTGCATACTATGAATTTCGTTTTGCTGGCCGATATATTTGGCAGGCTGAGCTGAGAAGTTGCTTTAAGATATTGAGAGCACGTATATACTCACGAGGAATGCGCGATATACTTATTCTTTTTTATTTTCTAATAAAATCAATTAAATGAATGTTGTATGATAACATAAATGATAGTAAGCACTTATATTACTTACACTGCTAATTAAAGCAATTCGTTCAAAATTATTCCCTAACCATTCCAAAGTATTAAAAAGAAACAACGCTAATAACTTCTGTCAGCACTCCCAGAGTTGATTTTTTTATTTTAAAAAAAGTGTCTTCACGCCCATATCCCCGAAGAGGTTGGCAGAGGCACAACTAGGGCACCCACGACCAGTCGAAGATACTAAGTCCCACAATGCGATAGGTGGCAAGCCTATCGCCAACCAGGCACATATCCTATCCCAAGCAACTTTTTTTATTAGAAAATTGGAAAAATCCAATATTCTTTTTGTTGCTCGACCCGGGAATTGAACCTGGGACCTCATGCAGTCAAGTCCGACAATTGAACTGCTAGACCACAGATGCTATACTATAAATTGATTTGTACAAGTACTAGCTGCTACCCACCGCTTTGCTCGCGTGTCAGTTAATATTTTAGTGACCTGGAGTAGAATTAAAAACTAAATAAATATTTTTTTCCTTTTTTAAACGATAATATTTATATTTGATTTTTAGCCCATTAATTAGGACTTCCCTCCTTTAGGGGTAAAATTTCCACAAACGATGAAATACATACCTATCTACTTATTTTTTAATGAGTAGCCCAAAAATAAAGTTTCATGTTTCTTACTTAAAAAATGACGGTCTTCCATGTAAATTTCAACCCGTATTTCATCCCCATAGGGGGGAAATTTCCAAAATTCCGTTGTTAATGGTTATCTACACAATAAAACGACCCCACTCACCAAATTTCGTGATTTCGCTCGGCGATGAGGAATCAGTCAGTCAGGAGTCAGGACATATTATTTTATAAGTATAGATAATTAATCAACGTTGTTCAACACATCAAACAAAGAATTAGTGTTATACACGAATGTCTACTTTTTGTTTTATTTATTTCTGTAATCGAATTGGAAATTTATGTATGGAATGATTTCTATATATTCATTATCATTTTTGATAACCTTGTAACATTTTCTGTTTTTTTTTATTTACTTTTTATTTATTTTTTTTTATTTATATTACGCTTATTAAACCTCTCGTTTACAAACAGCACAAGATCAATATCATATGGAGTAATAACCATATTATATTTATTATTACAAAGCGCAATTGGAATTCATTTGCCATTGTTAATTGAATCATCCGTCCGTTGCAGATAATGACGTCCGGATCGAGTTACGCCTACATGCGATACTAGCGCCAATTAACTATCAAACTGTATATTTATTTGACGCTAGCTATTATCTGCTTATTTTCTGAAAGATTGTTAGACACACGGGATTAGAAATTACATTCTTAGATATTTCTTTGGAATAAATACGACTTTGTTTTATTAATACCATTAATATTGAATATGTTTTAGTCTAGTTATATTTCTAACAAAGATGATGTCATTTAAAACTATTCATGCCTCTCTCTAATGTATTTTTATATACATTGTATTTTAATTTACCTCTCTTTTATTTTGATTTTGTTAATTATTGACATCACAAGACTCCTAAACAGAGAGGACATTAGAATGAGTCAGAAATAGTTGGTAATTAGATTAGGTCTTTGTTAGAAGTGTAACCTCCAGTAGTAATAGAGCTTCATGAGATAGAAAGGCCGAACATACAACTGTCATTTATAGTATTTAGTCTATGGTAACGACGGCTGACAAGCGCAAACTTTTGACAGAAGGGGGACTATTTGACAAATTAATCTGTCAACTCTGTATTTAACTCGCTTTCGTTTAACATTTACGTCAATTGGCAAAGTCGGTTGCTTAGAAGCGACTGCAAGCCGCTCATTAAAGATAGATTAGAATAACATCTACGTTACTATTTCATGACATACAATACTTGAAAGCAAGGAATATAAATACTCTTTAGCAAGAGCTTGAAAGTTTTTGACATTCAGGAATACGAATTTTTTAGAATAGCATCGAAAATTGGAGTTTTGGAGTCATCGAGAGAAAAAATGGTCGAAGTTTTTTCACATTTATTGAATTTCGTGTTGATATTGAGTGAAATTAGTCAATTTTGGTGGCATTTTATACAATTTCGTTCAGTGAAAGTGCAGAAATGAAATAATCAGGAAGAAATTAGCGTATCGTGTATTTCCTCGTTGCCGCCAAACCTCGTTATATGAGCTAGGGTAATGAGGCCATCGCTTTACCCAAGAGCCTGACATGACTAACTGACGACTTATGAGTTATGACTGATGACTAATTATAATGTTAAAATGTATGTGAAATTTGAAGCAATTTTCTACTTGACTAATGGCAAAATACTAACGTGAAAGCCAATACTTAAACAAAAAAAGAAAGCATCGAAAATTATTGCAGTAAAAGTAATTCGATTTATTAAAATTAAATGAATCAATCACAATTGAATTTAAATAAGTATCTATGGGACCCAATATCCAAAATTGTTGATAATACAACATCAGTGGCAGCGTTAGAGTAGCGTGCGGTGGAGTGACTACCAGGCCATCTTAAACAAAGTATTATTAACGGATGTAAAATTAACGGACGCTGTTTACAGCTGTGACCTACAGGTATGCAGATAATGAAAGTACACTGAGCCTTGTAAACTATCGGACGCAAGTCGCAGTTATGACCTAAAACGTTCGGACGTCCGAAACATATGGATGTTTAGTAGTCGAAAACGTCAGACGCGGCTATAAGGCGTTATGTTTCCAGTTTGACGAAGGGGATATGCGATCATTCAGAGTAATTATCACTTGTGGATTCCGAAAAAAGACCAAAAATAGGTTCTAGTATAGATTGGAGAGTACAATTTCATTAGTTAGTAGTATACATATAAATGGGAAATTTACTATGTTATGTGCTTTTTTACAAGGGTTTGACCGTTAGGGCTTTTAGATATCGCTCATGGCACTGGAAGTGTTAAATCGATTGTGATCATTAATCAAATATATCTCACAATGAATACCAGATATAATATGTTGTCTGGTATTCAATGTAACCTATTTTTATGTAAGAGCTTAAGTTAAAATCTATTAAACTAACATTATAGCTTATTCCATCTAGTGTAATGCACTTTCTTAAATATTGTGCACTATTGTACCATCGCACAGTATGTGGCCGCTTAGGTGTAACTAGTTACTCTGTATTTGATACACTATAAGGAGTTGTATTGTATTATAAATTGAAATCGTCCAAAGTTTGTGCTTCAACTTCTAACTTCTTCTTCTTGCCAATATTAATAATCAATCCTAATCCAAAATTTGCTGTCCAAGATTGATATTTTGATCCATTTTTATGTTATCGCTTGCCAATACCATATCTGTGGACAGGATAAATATGGCAATTAGGTATAGGATAGGCCGGCGGATACGCAGCTATCCAGATTGCTTGAAATCCATCTTTAGAGAAATATTATTAACATTGGCCGTAAGCCAACATTGCATAATTTGGATTGCTGATACTCTATCCAAAGATGGACATGGAGGTATTATAATTTATCCTAACCACTGAACTTGACTGATCAATACAGTATATGAATGGCTCTTCCTCCTCACTCTTTTCTTTATCCTTGAAGTGAATTCTTATTTTGCATGGGGATAGAACAAGCCTATCGCCAAGTAATGGAATATGGTAAAATAAATTAATGTACGGTCATAAATGGTCAAGAAGTTTAACATTCTAATCTTAGGTTGGTTTAAGGTATTTTCATATTGAGGTTAGCTAATAAACTCTTGACTCAGGTAAGAGTAAGAGACATGGGTGGCCTTTAAGCACGCTAGATGTTTCAGGAGTTTCGCTGTCCTGAGGACGGGATGCTAGGCCTATTGTCAAGTCTATCCAGCTACCCAAACCTCCAAAACGGAACATGACACTCATTATAGCGGCAGCAATAGGTAAGGCGTGGATCCCTACCGCGGAAAATTGCTTCCAAGCACTAATACCAATGGTCTTGTTAGTAATTATTAATATTTTAAGCAGTGCTTGCCTGCCTAGCAAAGTGACAGATGACCTATTCTACTCATGAGACCCGGACCAATACGCGGATAGGCTGTTAGTTTTATTTCTTTGGACTGTAAAAGACAACCTTTTATGAGCTTTTCCACGAGCGATGAAAAGAGACATTAAAATGAGACTTATGGCTAACTGCCTAGCCTTATTATTTTTAAGACTGTCTTTATAACTGCAAATCGAAATTTTATTCCCGATGACTTGTCATTCATATTTTTAACTTTATATCCATTCAGGTGGTAGAGTTTCGCAGCGACTCGACCGGATTGGTACCACTGTCTTAACTATTCCTGCCGCCATAACGTCATGACGTGTTCCGGTTTGGGGGGTAAGGTAGCCGGTAAACTTACTTTTGCTCGATCCCAACATCCTAACCTCCGGTTTGTAACGCACCATTACCATCTTTGGTGTCTCTAGGCGGCGTGAATTTCTTACCATCAGGAAATCCGTCTGCTTCTTTGCCTTCCTATAACATAAGAAAGTCATGATTTTTTTTTATTTCCTGATTTTTATTTAACAAAAAAGACAAACAATTTTCTTACAACAGAGTCTCGCGACATATACATATACAACACCTTCATTTTGTTTAATTTCTGTATTTATAAACAAGTGTTAAGAGGTGGATCATCTCAGTGATTTTACCTCTACGAAATAGGCCTTCACAAACTGACGCTTAGTTCCACTTTCCTGGAAGCAAATATTTGTAACGTTTGTTATTATTAAAATAATTATACGTTTTCTTGTAAGTTGTAGCGTATTTTAATTATAAACTAGCCTTAGAACCAGCTCGTTATTAAAGTTTATCGCGAACTTTAAACAGGTCTTTACATAAAAGCATTTTATAACCTGCCAAGCACTTGGGTTAAAGAAAACTTATCCTTTACACAATAATTTCAGTTTCTTTATTTTACTTATATAATATATCAAAATCTTAAACTATGTACAACATAGAACAGTTTAACAGTGTCTCAAAAAAGTTGAATGTAGCAAAAGTACAAAATAAATAATTATGTTAACGTAGGTACGAAAAACTAACTTTTATATTACACGCAAGTATCTTCACGCCCATATCCCCGAAGAGGTAGGCAGAGGTACAACCAAAGCACCCACGACTAGCCGAAGACACTAAGTCCCACAATGTGATAGGTGGCAAGTCTATCGCCAACCGGGCACATTTCCAATCCCGACCAACATTTTATTATTAGAAAATTAGAAAAATCCAACTTTCTTTGTATTGGCCGACCCGGGATTCGAACCTGGGACCTCATGCAGTCAAGTCCAACACCCGGACCGCTAGACCACAGAGGCGACAACACGCAAGATAAAGTATAAATAGTTTCTATACTTGTTATCGTCGATGCTTGGTGGAATTCTATTCTTGATACAATTTATTTAGAAATACTTGTACTTTCCACAATATATTTTATTATTTTTATGGTTTAGCCAACCGGTTTAAAAATAAAAAATAATAAAATATATTATGGAAAGTACAAATGTTTCTAAATAAATTGTATCGATAAAGTATAAAACCTACAATACTATCGGTCACTTGAAGCAAAATTATAATTTATGAAGTTAAATAAAAGTTTAAATCGTCCTAAGTATCTTAAGAATAAAATGGTAATATAACATTATAAATGGTAGGTAACTTGTATTGAGGCTTCAGCTGGTATTATTTTTGGAAATAAGCAAACTAGTAAATGTAAAAAAAACTGCTTTATATTTCCTTACATATGCAAACGCTTTATTACCTCATACTTAAGATGCTTCGACAATATAGAATTTTTAAATAAGAATTCTAACGTAAACATTTTTTAATCGATTAAGTTTTAAAAGGCGCATTTTAATAAAAAAGTAATAAAAACAAACGATTTCTACGAAAACTACGGGCATCAGTTTGTAACACATAACGTAATTAAGCGAGCTTTCTACCATTTCAAAGGCATTAGCATACTTTATAGTTTCAAACGCACTCATGTGTTGAACGCTCATAGTAATAGCGTTTTATACCATACCATAACCACTTGCTACTGTTTTATGTGTTCGACGTGGAAATGCATCCAATTTGCAGTAAAGTAAAATGCAAGTGATACTTTATGACGCAAAAGAATTGTAGACTGAGAGTTGTTGAACCGTCTGACCAACTCGCTTTCTATACCTAAAGCTAGGATTTATTTAAGTACAAATAGCACCGTATGAAAGTCACATTCTAACAGTTATCTTTTGAATAAATAATTATCATTTAAAAATAATTTGAATAATGAATTACTAATAATAATTAAAATGATGATGAAGTACACGCAGATTGCCTCCTAGAACGATATTTTTCTAACTTTGTGGGAAGTAAATTACCTTAACGGTTCAAAAAAATATATTCGAATGGTTCAGTAGCTCTAATTTTGATTATATGTTTTTTGGATTTTCTGACATACACTTTCCCCTCGTGTTGGCCCGGTTCTACTGTGTTAAATTGACGAGCAGGCGAGACAAGTAAACGAGCAGAGCTTACAAGGTCATAACCACCAAGACCACTGGTGGCAGAGTACCGACAGAAACTTGTCCGTAGTAACTATCCACAGCCTAACCTATTTCGACCACTATTAATACCAAAGCAACAAGAAAACTACGCACTTTTAACATCTTTGTTGTCTATAGACCAAGGTTATTACCAGGAGGAATATTTGTTTGCATTTAGCATTTCAGCATTGTGGAAACAGGTTTTGAACTATCATCCTGTTGCCAACTTTGCTACATGTTATAGCAGACGCTTGTGATCAATCGAAATAGGTTTTGCAGTGTTAATTATGGTTTAAACGTTATATGTAAAATACAATGTATCAAAGGTTCAGCCTTTTGTAAGCCACAAAATATGTAGTAATATGCACTATGTGTAAGCTGGATAAAAAAAAAGATTTTTGACATTTACAAATTTTTTAATGATCTCTATCAAAATGTTACTTGCATAATTGATCGATAGTCAATAGTAGGTAATAAACTAATATAAATTTCAAAAAAAATATAGCTTAGTGGAAAGCAGTTTAGTAAATGGTTAAACAGCTCTTCAACTATTACATTTACTTGTGCTTCAATATTTTGCAACTCCATTTCTTTACGTTATAAAAATGTCACTTTTGGCCCTAGCTTTCCACTTAAAAGTGATGAGGTTTTTATGACATAGAAATGCAAATCAGCAGATCGGATCCCTTGATAGTTTGTACACCACCAAAAGGGTTATAAAATAGGGTTGTTGAAAAAACCCTGCAAAGTTCTTAGATCGTACCTTTTTCTATATAAACTACTTTGATTTATAGTTTAGCTATGAGATAAGTACTTAACATAATGTTATCGGTTACTTATATGATATATAAGTACATAAAATATTTTTTTAAAAAAAGCTTCGTCAGTCACTAGGATACATTGTCTAAAACGAGGATTGTGTGAAATGTTATACATTTTGTCAGTTTATCTATCCAATTTTAGTACATCTTCCTCGGAATATAAAATATGTGCTAGCTGCATTACGTTACGATCGATTCAGTAGATTCGACATAAATCGCGATCACGATAGTCCTTCAAATTTAGCAATCATCTGTAAGGTTAGATAGCTCCGGTTTTAGATTGGGTGACCTCGGAATTAGAAATCTCCGGTTTGACTCCGGATATCTCCAGTCTGTATGAAATGACCTCAGTATGAACGTCTGTCCGTCGAAGTAAGCCAATCGTGATGAAATCCAGAACGTGTAGATAGTCTGTCAACAGGAGAGTATTTACATTTCTTTTTAATCAACTCCAAAGGATAGGAGATAGTCAATTTGACTATATTTTTGTATGTTTGCTACGCTTTGAGTATTAAACAACATAATACTCAATTTTAATGCGGTTATTTGGTCAACATTCGTCGGTCGATTTTGATAGTTCTTTTTTTTAGAAAGACGAATCATAATAATTGTCGCTTCAGAGGTCTAGCGGCCCAGGTGTTGGACTTGACTTCGTGAGGTCCTGGGTTCGATCCCCGGGTCGGACAATGAAAGAAATGTGGTTTCTCTGTCAGAAACACAAATCATAATTGTCGCCGCTGTGGTCTAGCTGTCCAGATGGCGGACTTGACTTTGTGAAGTCCCGGGTTCGATCCCCGGGTCAGGCAATGAAAGAAATGTGGTTTCCCAACTTTCTAATATAAAAACAATTTTTGCTCGGGATTGGATATAAGCCCGGCTGGCGTTAGGCTTGCCTCCTATCACATTGTAAGACTTAGTGTCTTCGGCTAGTCGTGGGTGCCCTGGTTATGCCTCTGCCAACTAATTCGGAGGTACAGTTGTAAAGATACAAATCATAATTTCTAGGTGGTCTCACATTAATATCATTAATATTTGACGAGTGATTTTTGAGTTATACTTAATAATACATACATTTTTGTCATATACGTCATAGATTAAAAATTAAAAAATCTCTAGCCCTCGACATAAATTAGATACTTTTATCTCATGTAGCCAAAAACCAACTTGATCACGTTAATTTTGAACCCAAAAATGCGCATCGTAATTGGTCTATACTTTCAAGAGACAAACAGACCACAAACTTCCAGAGTCAAATTCATAGCACCATTTTTTGGTCGGAGGTTAAAAATATAATTATGATGTATTATTCAAAGTCAGTGGTGGGAACCAGTTTCGAAAAAAAAATTAAATATGCGGCAACGTAGCATTCTCTAAACGAAGAACTGAACAATTTTAAAACGCAGGTAAAGCCGTGAGCAACAGCCAGTCACAAACAAATCTACTAATATTATAAACAGGAAAGATTTGACTTTTTGTTTGAAATGAATAGGCTCCGAAACCACTAAACCGATATCAAAAATTCTTTCTCCTGTGGAATGCTACATTATCCCTGAGTAACATAGGCTTTGTTTCATCAAAATCGGTACAGTAGAAGCCAAGACATTTTAATTAAATTGTCCAGTAAAGCTATTTATCGACTAAAAATGATTTCTCATAATGTCTTTGATCTTGTCTATCCAATTTGAAACGTTAATAATTTATTAGGCATATATTACTAATATATGTATGATAATCTGGAAAAAAAAAATATTGGGATCAGTTACTATGTCTCTGACATCAAATAACTTTCTTCTAAATTTCTAAGCATCTCCTAAATATTTTTTCATTTCGTTATTAATATAAAAACTCAAAATTTGAAATAGAAAGTGTATCTTCATTTTAAAGACAATGTAATATCTTACCATCGCCCCGAACAAGCCTCAAATAAAGACTAGTATTGCCTCTGTGGTCTAGCGGTTCAGTTGTTGGACTTGACTGCATGAGGTCCCGGGTTCGAATCCCGGGTTGGGCAACAAAAAGAAAATTTGGTTTTTCCAATTTTCTAATTAAAAAAAACGTTGCTCGGGATTGGATATGTGCCCGGTTGGCGATAAGCCTTCCACCTATCACATTGTGGGACTTAGTATCTTCGGCTAGTCGTGGGTGCCCTGGTTGTGCCTCTGCCTACCTCTTCGGGAATATGAGTGTGAAGATACTTTTTTTTATTATTTCTATATATCGAGTGCCAAATATCACGATCCTTGCACACCTGCCTAGCTGCCTCATCATGCATTACTCTTTTCATACAAACACGCCGGTTTCAAGACTCTTTACATCTCCCTTGGATAATACCTAACGTGACCAATTCTTTTTTGGCTCAAAACAGGACACCAATTTTTTTATCAATTAGCAATTCCATCTTTACATTCTATAATACGATAAATAAATGTGTTTTTGATAGAGAAAAATTAAATTAATGACGATAGTAAAAAAATATATTTATTTATTGTTTTACGGGACACGTACAGACGTTTGCACATAATAAATAATACTTGAACTTCAATTTGAGACACCATGATATACAACCGAAAAACGGGACGGTCCCGTTCAAAACAGGACGTCTGGTCACGTTAATAATACCCAAGAGATTTGTTCGTGTGTCAATCACGAAGTTTCAATTACTACCATCGACATTCGCTTTGTATAGGTATCTGTTTTGATAATATTTCATGTGCCGTTTTTTCCACGTGATCGAACACGGAACTTGCCCTTTCTCATTTTTACACCAACACTTTCTTGAAATGCCACTCACTCTCTAGTCTCATTGTTGTGAATGCGATCGGCATATGTAAATTAATAGACTCAGGCTTTCATCGTCTAATTTAAATGCAATTCACTAAGCGTTAGTATAGATATAGATCAATAATTGTCAATAATGTCATTTTATTGTCAAAAATGTTTTGGTTATTATAAATATTTTAATTTGAAACTATTTGAAGTATAAAGTAGACTTTTAGGAGACTCCATCCTCTGCAAAATCTACTGAATACGTCATATAGTTTTGGTCAAAGCTATTTTTTCAAATTATAGGATTACTTGCAGTAGTTTATGGAGAAGAACGCAGCTGATAATTGAACTCGTTTACACTAAACTTAGTTTTGCTAAACTCAGTTTTCACTAAACTCAGTTTTCAATACGACCGGTGAAATTAGCTCTAAGGCTTTCACTTTGACGTGTAGAGTGGTATTTCAAACGTAAAGTAAAGCATCTGTGAAGTATTACCAAAATTCTTGACATCTGTCGTTGACAGTTCTTTTTTATATCCCAGTCGGGGAAAGGCAAAGGATCTGTGTCCATACAGCCACGTCTTCCGTAATAATAAATCTCTTTCTTGTTATATATTTTCAATTTATGTCTTCCGCATTAATTCTTTATTTCAGTCATTAGTCACTATTTACACAGTCTTGTCTGGGTCTTGAGTAAAGCGGTGGTTTCGTTACACAAGCTCGTTTATGAGATTTGGCGGCAGCGAGGAAATTTACGATACACTAATTTCTTCATGATTATTTCATTAGTGCACTTTCACTGAACAAAATCAAACTAATTTCCACCTAAATTAACAAATTTTACTCATATTTTACACTAAATTCAACAATTGTGAAAAAATTACGACCATCTTCATTCACGATGGCGCCAAAACTCGTTCTTTATTATAGCTTTGTTGCTGGTAATATTGGATGGGTTAGGTAAACATTACTTTATAACAAGTAAGTATAACAAGTGTGCAGAAAACAACACGTAGACAATTCACACTTTTGTAATACATGCTCTAGACGGTAGCCCAGTGTAGATAATTGTCCTAAACAGTAAAAAGTCATAGCTTCAGTATTCGGCCTAAGATCCTGTCCATAAGATTGTGATCCATCTATACAAGCTTTGATTTCATTAGGCGACGATAATCGCCTACTCTCAGGAGAGCCACTTGTTTGTTCAATATCTTATTAAAAAGGAATACTAGTTTACAGTAGCGGTTTTTTAGGCGCGATCGTAAGCAACTACCACAATATCCATAATGGTATCCTTATATTGAAACTCAACTTTCTATCCTAGATTTTAAGTAATATGTAACCGCCTCAATGTTCGTAATTACAAATGATTTGACAGGACAGAAAGACAGACATTAACAGATTGTAAAAGGTGGCTCTCATTACTTTCATACCATCCATAATATTATGATAGGGCCATATTTTACAAAATCTGATATATTACTTTTGTACAATGTTTGTTTACGTTTTATTTTTTTATAATCTTGTAAGGCAAACGGATTTCTTGAAGGTAAGAAATTCATGCCCCCTAGAGACACCAAAGACATTAATAGTGCGTTGCCAACCTGAGACCGGGATGCTAGGCCTCGAGCTAAGTAAGTTTACCGACTACCATCCTCTTAACTGGAACACGTTTACGGCAAGCACTGACATTAAAGCGGCGGGAATAGGTAAGGCAATGGTACCAATCCTGGCGAGTTACTGCAGAACTCTACCACC
Organism: Calephelis virginiensis; assembly: GCA_002245475.1. NCBI lineage: Eukaryota > Metazoa > Arthropoda > Insecta > Lepidoptera > Riodinidae > Calephelis > Calephelis virginiensis. Next base: position 182,244 of record NJDC01002370.1, read on the forward strand.
TAGTCAGATGTCACGGTGCTAATGAAAGTAAGCCTATGCTCGCCTTTTACGAGCTGCCTGGCAGGAAATCAGATGCCCTATTCTGCAAAGGATCCCGGAGCAACACGGGAAAACTTTTGTACAATGTTTGTTTTCTATAAGTGTTTTCTTTTTGTTTTTGAAAGCTAGCTTTCAGACTTTATTATAAACCTTTGGGTTATACGTTTTGCTTGAACATACTTAAAGATCAGACATTGAATATAGACTTCTTTATTTAGGAGTGATTTGGAATCCTCAACTTAGATGCAAATGTGAAATTAAGATGGTCGAAGCGTGATAACCTGTTATTTTGAAGTAACCACATATTAACCACAGATTTCGCAATAAGCCATCGACAGTAGCTAGTATTTCATACAATTAATATTTTATCATTACAACATTCAAAAATTTAATTCCATTATGAGACACTATCAGTATTAAATGACATTAAATGATTAATCGTTGAATCGACGAAATATACTGAATTGTGTTTATAATAATTGTTAGTTTTCGATGAATTGTCAATTTAAAATATTGTTATAATCAATTTGTTCTCATTACTGCTAATGTTATTGAGTGTTTGCAAGGTAATTCGGTTGTTATTGTGTTCAGTTTAGTTTTATATTAACAATTTTTATTCTATTTTCATATATTTTAATTTTAAGTATTGTAAGACTGTAAATGTTAAACTAGATACATTTGGAATTGTTTTTTTTAAATAAAAGAATTCTAATAAATCGCATGTTTTTAACGAAACCAAAAAAGGAGGAGGTTGTCAATTTGACTGTATGATTTTGTTTTAATTTTATTTATTATTAAATTAAAACCCCATTTGAGTAAAAGCGGCTTTTTCATGATTTTCTATATTGTTTTTATGTATCTCCTTGCTTACCTATATACTAAAACAAACAGGTACTTTATTTTATTTTATTTTACCATTAAAGGAAAACATACATCTAGCAAAATTAATAACATAAAAATATGTTATATAGGGCTAACTACAAGTTTTCATTTATAAATATGTCAAATGTGTATGGTTACGCATTTACAAGTAAATTAGAAAAATAACAGTCTATGAATATACCAAGAACCAATGACTACTTATCTTAAAACTAGTGACGAAGACAATAACTATTAAATAAAAAACTGTCCAATAGAGTTTTTTTAAGCTTTGTTATAGAGTCACTAAACAAGTCAAGGTCAAAATCTTGACACACTGAGTTAAAAGTGCGAGATGCTCTAATTAAAGGAGTTTTGCCTGTAAAAAGTTCTCATCTCAGGGAACTGAAGCAAATCAAATCTTCTCTAAAAAGTCATTTTTTTATTTTTTATGGAGTGTTTTCCTCTATATTCACATTGTTTATCTTTAGCAGGTTGATAAACGCTGAAAGAGCTCTTAGCCAGATTTTAAATGGTACGACTGTAGTAGTAGTAGTAGACTGTCGTTTTATAAGTTAGTTATATACCATGTTTAATGTACCAAATCATTTTATCAAGTGTTAAAGTAACAAAAAAGGTGCTACAACTCAAATCTAAGCTTGAGCCAATCATTATCCTAAGAAAATGCAAAGGGCATAATGATGAATCATTGCGTTATTTGCCAATTCAGTCACAATCACTGCCGGAATTTTAACTATCAATGTTGAAAGTAAGCAGAAAACATATTTCTCTACCATGTATTTGAAAGATAAAGATCTTGAAAGCGGCATTTCTGAAATAAAAAATACAATCTTAAAAAAAATCTTAGCAAGTACACGTAGGGATATCTGGTGAAGCAACTCAGGAATATCTACTTCACTATTCAACATCTTCGATAGTAATACAAGATCAGCTATCTTCCTCCGCTCCTAATATGAAACTTTTTGCATATGCTCATATTAGGTAGATAACACTTTGAGCGATACTGAATGTACCTTAAAAAACCTTTTGAATACGTCCTAAGCGATCTATGTAAACCTTGTAATTTGGGTTCCAGATTTAAGAGGCATATTCAAGATGGCTAAATATTTTGTGACACATAAACGTAGTCCTCTCCACTTGTAATCATTCTAGCACTTAAACAGTGTGACACGTTATAATATTTCACCACAAAGTCAAATGTCAAAAACATTTTGTGGACTAAAACTAAATGTTTTGTGATATATACCCGTAGTTCTAAACACGTACTGTAATCTTTCCAGCACTTAAATAGCGTGACACATTATAATATTACACCACAAAGTGATAGAATGAAAAAATATTTCGTAAACTAAAACTAACACGTTTATTTTGTAATAAGTTTAATTGTGCACAATAAAGAGTTCATTCATTCATTCATTTAACAAGTAGTTTATTTACTAGGTACACGTGCTGTAAACTTTCCAGCACTTAAACAGCGTGACACGCCGTAATATTTTACCACAAGGTAATATGAAAAAAATATATTTTGTGATACATGCACATAGTTCTCAACACGTGCTGTAATCTTTCCAGCACTTAAACAGCGTGACACATCGTAATATTTTACCACAAAGTAATAGGGGAAAATTATTTCGTGTTACCTCGAAAATTGACTAATCGCGTGCATTATTCAACTGCCCTCTGACCTTAAAGGGTCTTGTTATCAGATTTGCGTGGCCGCTTCGCTCGGCCGAACCTCGCTGAAAGACACTTTTATAGACCAATTAATTTTCCCTTCCAACGAAATATATTGCTAGCTGTATTGTCAATTTTATTGCCTTTTAGTATATTATCAATTTGCAGTTTTTTTTACTTACTCTAAAAAGAAGGAGTGAAAGTAAAATTGAGATTGAAAATTAGATATATGTAACTTAATATATTACTAGTTGTATTGTCAAATTTTATTGCCTTTTAGTGTATTATTAATTTGTAGTTTTTTTACTGACTAAAAAGGAGGAAGTAATTTTATTGAGATTGAGTTTTAGATACATAAAACTTAATGTTTTGCTAGATGTATTTTCGTTTTTATTGCCTTTTAGTGTGTTATCAATTTGCAGTTTTTTTAATGACTCTAAAAAGGAGGAGATAATTTTATTTAGATTGAGATTTAGATACATATAACTTAATGTATTGCTAGCTGTATTGTCAATTTTATTGCCTTTTAGTGTGTTATTAATTTGCAATTTTTTTACTGACTCTAAAAAGGAGGAGGTAATTTTATTGAAATTGAGATTAAGATACATAAAACTTAATGTATTGCTAGCTGTATTGTCAATTTTATTGCCTTTTAGTGTGTTATCAATTTGCTGTTTTTTTACTGACTCGAAAAATGGGGAGGTAATTTTATTGAGATTGAAATTTAGATACATATAACTTAATATGCGAGAGCATTAGATATAATATAAGAACTTCTTTTATTTTCTTCTTATAGTAACAGGTTTCGCCTCTGTGGTCTAGCGGTTTAGCTGTTGCACTTGACTTCATGAGGTCTCGGGTTCGATTCCCGGGTCGAGCAATAAAAAGAAAATTTTATTTTCCGAATTTTCTAATAAAAATAATGTTGCTCGGGATTGGATATGTGCCCAGTTGGCAATAGGCTTGCCACCTATCACATTGTGGGACTGGTGTCTTTGGCTAGTCGTGGGTGCCCTGGTTTTGCCTCTGCCTACCGCTTCGGGTATATGGGCGTAAATATACTTTTTTAGTAATCTATATAGGGACAAAAACGATGTAATCAAATATATTTAAAAAAATCTGCGCTGCTGAATTAACCCGTTAACTAAGAACTAAAAGGAGCACTTAATCTTAAATTATATTAAAGCTTTTGAATAAAGTTTAACCCTCTTTGATAATAGGAAGAAGTTATTTCTGGTTAATTGATTTCTCAGTCATTTTGGAATCATTTTAGAAATTATTTTTTTATTCGAAAGAGCGAACGTCCGAGGTAGTCCCATTTGTACCAAGTGTGTATTTGATGATTCGAATCCTAGAAAAAAAAGGAAAATACTTTATTTTTGTTTACCAAGATGACTTACTTATGAAATCGTAGTCAGTTTGTTGCAATTGTATTACTCTTAAAAATATTATTTTGGAACTAGGTATAGTAAATTGTTATGTGTCAGGATATTGTTTTAAAGAACAGATAAGTATCTTCACGCCCATAGCCCCGAAGAGGTAGGCAGAGGTACAACCAAGGCACCCACGACTAGCCGAAGACACTAAAGTCCCACAATGTGATAGATGGCAAGCCTATCGCCAACCGGGCACATTTCCAATCCCGACCAACATTTTTTTAATTAGAAAATTGGAAAAATCCAATTTTCTTTATGTTGGCCGACCCGGGATTCGAACCCAGGACCTCATGCAGTCAAATCCAACACCCGGACCGCTAGACCACAGAGGCGATAAGAACAGATAAAACAAGTAAATGAGGTCAGATGATCTTCTTCTTAATCAATTGTAGAAAAAGTGAGCGGGTCCCTAAAAAAGTTATTTTTCCCTTTTAGCCAGGCAGCTCGTAAGGGGCGAGCAAAAGTTAAAAGGGTTATTATCAAAAAGACCACTGGTGGTAGAATGCCGTTTGGGCACTTACCTTTTCCCAGCCTTACCTTTTTGTGTTGCCATAATGACAATGTCCGGAGGTTAAGGTAGACTCGTAGATCAGGCCTAACACGTCGGCTATAGGATAGCGACAGACAATTTTGATTTCTAGAGGCCACAATTATCTCATAAAAACAGGAAAGCAGTTGTTCTGCTCTCGTATCATATAAAAAAATATCGAAATCGGTTAATGACTATGGTAAACATTGAATTTGGCATCAGCAAAGTTTAAGCATAACTCTACCACCTTCTCATGGTTATGGCGTCAGTGCCAAATATACTTTCTAATGTTAAGAGTTGTTTGAGGAGCGTATAGCTTTCACTAACATAAATACTGCTCAAGATTTACAGTATTTCATTTATAAATCCGATCTTGCATAATCTGAAATCCTAGTATGCGGAAATAGAGAAGCTGGCAATAGTTGTGAACACTCTACTTTTAGTAATACGAACGACAAACCGCCAGAGAATCTGGCCCAATTCGGTAAACAACCTTTCAGAGGCACGAGCTGCATACGCTTCCACCAATGTTTTAGAACAACGAAAAACTTTTCGCCACCGAGTTGCAACAGAAGTTTCAAACTGCATATTGGTTAAACTTGTTCCGAAGATTTCAGCAAAGTTTTATATCATTGGGGAAATATCACCTGTCTTCAATTTAGAAAAAAAAATATTTTTGACCATCGCCAAAAAGGAGAATCAATTGGTCTGTATGTTCTTCTATCCAGTTATTCTGACAATTATGAATTGAAGAATTGACAAGCTAGGTCAGATGTAGTTAAAAGAAATCCCACAAAAACATTTCATGTTAAATGTTGCCAAGACGAGACCATATAGCTCGCACTGTCAAAAGTAATCAGATTTCGTGTAGAGCCAAGTTTCTAGCCCTACATACCCAGCCCTAAATCGATAAGACCTAATTTTACACTCAAGTTACGGGGAAATACTACAGCCATAGCTCGTACCGCGTAGTTCAAACAACAAAAAAATTCACACATACCAAATTTCAGCTTTCTAAGACTTCAGGAAGTACCTTAAGAATTTTGTTAATCATCAGTCAGTGACTGAGTGAGTGACGAAATCGAGGTATTTTAGATATCAATAAAATTTAAAGTATAAGAGCTATGCCATTGAAACTTAAGTCTACCATTGACATCATATCCCGAAAATTTTGTTTATCTGGTATAATCCAAATTCAAGTTATGAAGGTTCAAAATACGATGAACCGCTCCGAGAAAAAGTAGGTAGTGCCCTTGCGCTTGCGCTTCGCTTGGCTCGTCTTGGCGGGGGCACTCCCGTGCCCCGAGATTTGATCGAAATCTGACAAGGGCTTATTTACTTGAAAATTAAATTTTTTTAAGGAGATTAGGTAGTAATTAGGAAAGATTTTTTTAAATTTACGAATAATTTGTGGTTGCTTACTGAACGAAATTAAGAGTGTCATGTAGTAAGTATACGGTGGGTAAAGTAGCCGGTAGATTTGCACATCAGGCCTAACACTTTGGCCACAGGAAAACGACAGATATCTATAGGCCACAGCTATCTCTTAAAAAATAGTGAAGTACATAACACTTTGCCTTATTTTATTACTTACCTGACTTTCCCGTGTTGGTCCGGGCTCCTTTGCAGAATAGATCATCTGCCTTTCTTGCCAGGCAGCTCGTAAAAGGCGAGCATAGGCTTATCATCAATAACACCGTGACATTTGACTAGGTGGTAGAGTTTCGCAGCGACTCGCCCGGATTGGTACCACCGCCTTACCTATTCCTGCCGCCATAACGTCATGACGTGTTCCGGTTCGGAGGGTAAGATAGCCTTACTTTTAGGTAAGGTAAACTTACTTTTGCTCGAACATCCTGTCCTCAGGTTGGCAGCGCACCATTACCATCTTTGGTGTCTTTAGGCGGCGTGAATTTCTTACCATCAGGAAATCCGTCAGCTTGAAAGACGTCATTATGATCGGCAGTTAAATTAAATCAAAAATATTTTTATTTCACGTTAACCTGCAAGAGGCACTTGTGACGCGTCTATATAATATTAAATTAAATCTACCACGGGCAAGAAGTTTAACGGGCTTGTCTTTCTTTTTAATATGTATATATCAATTACTATGATAATACATTATATTTATAAGATATTGGCATGAGGAGCAATTAATCCCAAGCGCTCTTATTGGCTAAATACTCAGTAACAGCAAGTCAACCTTTTTCATATAATTTCCATTTAGCACGTTTATTAAAGTTATTAATTAGAAGGTCTTTCACATATTATAGTGTTTTGCATTATGTTCCGGTTTAAAGTCATGATAGTTGGTAGACTTTTTTTATGATATTGGAAGGCAAACAAGCAGAGATTTCCTGATGTTAAGAAATTCATGCCGCCTAGTGACACCAAAGGTTGCAATGGTGCGTTGCCAACCTGAGGCCGGGATGTTAGGTCTTGAGCAAAAGTAAGTTTACCTGCTACCTTACCCTCCGAACCGGAACACGTCACTTGCAAATGAAGCCTAGCCCTTTCTTAACCTGAACTTAACAACGCCACTTTTTCCTGTTACTCCAATGACTATCTCAAGAGCAAGTATTAAAAATGCTGCAGATGTTTGAATTGCCTCAATAGCACTTTTTTTTAATAAATTTAGACACAAAACCCTAAAACTAAAATATCATTTTCAATAAAATACCAACAAAATCTATATGCAATATAACTCGAAACCATCTAGATTACATCAGCAAACAAAAAAAAACATCGAAATCGCTCCTTCCGTTTAAAAGCTTTGATGCCACAGATGCAAACACACTCATGCACACGCACACGCACGCACAGTCACGCACACAAACAGACACGTCAACCTTTAACACTCCCCGTTTTCCGCCGGGGCCTAAAAATAGACAACAATAATGGAAGCTTTATTCATTAAATATGTATTCTATTATCACTATTTATGTACTCGTAATTATGAAAGTTCCAAGTTATTACTTTTATTTTCCTAACTTTTGCGAGTTCTTTGTTACTTGATTATCGGTGAATATGGGCTAAGCAAACAAAATAATTTATCGTATTTCGCAAATCAAGAGATGGAAAAGTAAGTTATATTGTTTGCTGTATTGTATATGTTTGTTTTTGTAAATAAAAATACATAACCTAAAACTTTTCATTTTTCATTTAGATTTCAAATTTAGACCTTGACTCAACTATTACTTAGTGTTATTTGGAAAGTAGCGGTAAAATTAAAAATTTTAGCAATGCTATCAAAATCGAAATATCAAAAGAGAAGATTGGAACAAATAATTATCTTTTAACAAACTATACCTACAGCTTGATATTAAATTATATATAAAAAAATCATATTATTATGGTGTGAGGGTTACTCAACAATACCTAAACAAAGAAATGTTTGAACGTGTAGACCTGAGAAAATAGTTATCTAGGTTCATTTACATGTTTGCCATCGTCTAGAATCGAATTGCAGCTTCATGTATCTTGGTTGGCGTTAGGCGTGTACTCTAACTTTAAGACTTTCGACGCGATCAGATATGTTATGTATATATTCGGGTGAAGTTGAAAGACAGGGGTCTACTAAGCAATGGCCTGTAAATAATGTAATATGATATGTTGACCTTTCCTTTATGAACAAATATATTTAACGTTGATATCCTCGTTATTGAGTGGAAATTTAAGACAAAATTAACGTCAAATAAGAAAAAATAGATTAGTAACCTACAGAATCTATAATACTGTGCTTATTCACAAATCACTTTATGGAAGCGAGAGTTGCGGTTAAAATGAGAGCAGTATAGAATATCTGTGGCTTGTGTGTATATTGGTATAGAAAGAAAGTATTGGTATTAAAAAAAGTATCTTCAGGGCCCTATCCCCGAAGAGGTAGGCAAAGGCACAACCAGGGCTTCCACGACTAGCCGAAGACACTAATTCCCACAGTGTGATAAGTGGCAAGCCTATCGTCAACCGGCCACATTTCCAATCCCGAGCAACCTTTTTTTTATTAGAAAATTGGAAAAACCAAATTTTCTTTTTGTTGCCCGACCCGGGATTCGAACCCGGGACCTCATGCTGTCAAGTCCAACACAATCTTGGCACTTTCCCAGAAAAGCCTATTCTTCTACCTCGCTCACAGTTTATTCAATTTGTGTTCGTATTGTTGTTTCACTACTAGCTAATATGTTAATATTTTTTAAGTTATTGTTTTAGTACTTTTTAAATTATGCGCTTCGGCTATATTTGTCAAGCTTCGGAAATCCGAATGTATTTTAAAGATATCTATATAGAGTTTTTATTACATAATTAAAAATTTCGCTTAAATTTAGACTAGGTTGGCCAATTTAAAAATAAAAGTATAAAGTGTAAAATTAGTAAAAAGTGTAATGCCGAAGCGCATAATTTAAATAGTAGTACTGTACTGCAAAGTGTTTTCTTCGATACATATACTGCTAAGTAACATTCACAAAGTCGCCCCACATACACTAGGTTAGCACTAATCATTAAAGAAGTGGTTTTATGTGAATTCTCTGTTTGGTAAATGCCAATAAACAATTTAGCACGCATGACGCAAGTTAATATTTGAGACTCCTAAACGTATGTCACATTTCCATAGCTGTTTTTGATTGCGTTTCTTGTCAAATCTCAGTACCTACTACCTACACAGATAATATCAGATCCTCTTATGTCTAACTACACTAACTTTGAATAAAGAATTAAACTAGAAACAAACAAATGAAACTTATTCCGTGTATATTTCCCCGTGTTGGTCTGGGCTCCTTTGTAGAATAGACCATCTGCCTTCCTTACCAGGCAGCTCGTAAAAGGCGAGCATAGGCTCACCGTCACTGACACCGTGACATCTGACTAGGTGGTAGAGTTTAGCAGCGACTCGCCCGGATTGGTGGTGGTGGACCTACCTATTCCTGCCGCCATAACGTCATGACGTCTTCCGCATCGGAGGATAAGGTAGCCTTACTTTTGCTCGAGGCCTAACATCCCGGCCTCAGGTTGGCAGCGCACCATTACCACCTTTGGTGTCTCTAGGCGGCGTGAATTTCTTAACATCAGGAAATCCGTCTGCTTGTTTGCCTTCCAATATCATAAAAAAAAATTACATAAGAACAAAAATTGCACTTTTTTTACTCTTCTCTTTGAATTACAAGTCCATTTCAAACTTAAAATTATTCTACCAAATCAACATTGAGAAATGAACAAATGACTATATCCGTGGGTGGTTTCAAGAGTCTCCGGAACCGGAGTTTTATTAAGAGGTAATGCATGTGGAGGAAGCCGGAGAGGTGCGCAAGTATCGTCAGATTTGGCACTCGATTATGTCTTCCTAACCCGCAAGGAACTTGGCGTAAATATATGTATGAATGTGTGACAAACGTCTACAGTTACAGACTTCTAGGGGATGTTAAGCTTTGTGCTCAACAACGCCACCTGTCAGGCCTACCCATAATTAAACCAAAATACCACAGTAGCGAGCACTGTTTGTGGGAGTTAGTGAAGGAGTTAAAGAGATTGTGATTACAGTAATTATCAGTACTGCACTAATTGAATAAATATTTAAATATCCCTGGATAAATTTCAGAAATTGAATCTAACTCCAAAGCAAGCAAATTATATTCTTGTGTTATACTAGTTAACAATATTCAAACACGGAAATTCACGCATATAATAACTTAAATATACTACACATCTAGACCCATAAACGCAGGCATTTTGATTTTTTGCCCCCAATGGGGATCGAACCGGAACGGTTGGTCGCTGGTGCTGTGGTAAACCCCTCACTAAACAGTTTTAGTTATCTCCTGCTACAATAACTACTATTACAAAAAACACTGTTAAATATATTTAATAATCAAAACTAATAACAAAAGAATGAGAAAAATAAAATGAGAAATAAAAATATCTTTGATTCACCCGTGAGAGGATATACGAAATCATCTATAAAAAGACCCTATTATTAGCATGCGGTAACTAAACTGCGTTTACCCCCGTGTTGGTCCGGGCTCCTTTGCAGAAAAGACCATCTGCTTTCCTACCAGGCAGCTCGTAAAAGGCGAGCATAGGTTCACCGTCACCAACACCGTGACATCTGACTAGGTGGTAGAGTATCGCAGCGACTCGCCTGGATTGGTACCACCGCCTTACCTATTCATGCCACCATAATGTCAGCGCTTGCGATTGACGTTTTCCGGTTCGGAGGATAAAGCCTTACTTTTTCTCGAGGTCTAACATCCCGGCCTTAGGTTGGCAACGCGTCATCACCATCTTTGGTGTATCTAAGTGGAGTGAATTTCTTATCAGCAGTTAATCTTTTTGCTTGTTTACCTTCATAAATAAAATAAAACAAGTGTCATTCGCGTAAATATTTCATAACTATCAATAAAACATTCATATTATGCACAGCCAAAACCATTTACAAAACAATTACCCATTAGTGACAACGTCGGTCACATCGAACCAGATTATACCTTCGTATTTCTGTCATTTTCGATCATGAATATCACAAATTCAGTAGCCAGAATATGGACCTATGTATTTTGTAAAGTTTCGACAAATTATGCCACTGGTGGTAGTTCTGGTGATTCTCCAGTGAAATAACAATGTCACCAACTTATCTATTTAATAAACAGTGTCGCTAGAGTGACATTTATTGTTTCTCTTTAAAATTTTTAAAAGTATCTTCACTTCCAAATCCCCGGAGAGGCATCAAGTACTAGCCGAAGACATTAAGTACCACAAAGTGATAGGTGACAAGCCTATCACCAACCGGGCTCATATCCAATCATAGGCAACGTTATTTTAATAAAAAAAATGTTTTTTTGAATACTACTCATTTTATATTTCTATTATGTTGCCCGACCCGGAACCTCAAGAAGTGAAGTCCGACGTCAGGCTGCTAGACCATAGCAACATAAAATAGCATTAATAAAAAAAATATAAAAAAACATGTAGCCGTAGGATATTCGGTGCTTACACTTCAAAAACGGTCAAAGAACTGACGATTTACGAAATAGCGGTTTAGTTCCTATTTTAGCTACTGAACAATATTGAACCCTCGAATCTCGATTTCATACAATCTGGCAATTGGAGTTGGATATGTCAGTTTAAGAATTCTTGAACACTTGATTCTTGTACTAGAGGGTTATTAACATTTAGTTAATAATAGACAATAAATTATTATTATATCGAATTCGTTATTTTTCTAACTATTTGGATCATCTGTTATTACTGTATTTAAGCTGCACCTAAACTGAATTCCAATTTCCAATTCACATCAAATCGAGATTCAATATAGCTCTATTGATAAGTTGGTTGCACTAGAATAAACTAAATTTAAGTTATCGCTATCTTGTTTCAACCCAAGTAATAGAAAGAGACAATACACATTCAGTTTAAATTGTACATATTTCTACAGATATTAAAATTTAAGTTAAGTAATTTAAAGAAAAAAAAAAGTTATTTGACATATTTAAAAAATTCCATCTTTTTTGTATTTCTTTCATCAGAAAATATTACATACAGCTAAAATAAGTTTAGTTAGTGTTTAGTAGAAATTACCAATGTACTAGTTTTATTTAGGGGTCATTCTTTTTTTTATTACCCATAATCTCTCCACTAGTGGCTCCGAGGTGGGCTAAACTTAGTGGAGGGCACAGTAGTCTTTGTTAAGACAGTCATCTTCAAACATATGACATTCTGCATACCTTGGACTTCTACAGCTCAAAAGGTGACCTAAGTCTTTGGTCTTGGAAGCGATTGAGCAAGGCGTATGTGATACACCAAGAGTGTACGTAGGGATCTAACAAGTATTTAAAGCTAGTATTGAATAGAATAGAATTTATTTTTATTCACATTCACCTGACAAGAGGCACTTGTGACGAGTCTATATAATACTAAAACTACCACCGGATCGGAACGTGGCCACACACTGAGAAAATCTGGCAAGAAACTCAGCGGGCTGTCTTTTTTTTTCTTATTCTATACAAATTACATATAATTACTAGTAAGAGATTGGTATGAGGAGCAATTAATCCCAAGCACTCTTATCCGACAGATAGTCAGCAATGGTATAGTAACATTTTTTATACAATTTCACTTTGACCCATTTTTTAAATTTATTTAATGGCAGGTCTTTTATAAAATCGGGAAGTTTATTGTAAAAGCGTATACATTGGCCCTTGAAAGAATGACTATGTGGAGACGGGACTCATGCACAGCAAGATTGTTATTATTCCTCGTCCACACACCTTGTTGGTGTGTTATAATTTTCCACTTTTAACAATGAACTGAGGACGAGAGAATGTATTCGCGCTGACTAAATTAGGAAATAGGTATTTTGCTATAAGTTCCAATAAACATTGAGTGATAAGAAAAAACATTTTATCGTATAAAAATATGATTGCTTGATATAATTGTTTTAAAAATATTTTAATTAACAGATATAAAGAACAGTACCTACACTTATTTTGTAAAATAATTTTTAACAAAAAAAAAACCGACTTCAAACAGTAAACTAAAAAAACTCAACATTAATAAAAAAAATATGCGCAATTAAGAAAAACTTTACTTAATAGCGAAAAATAAACTGCACTTCAACTATACTCAAAAGTGATATGTATATGTGTGTATGTATATTAATACGTAACCTACACTTAAACCTTAGTTATATTAATTACCTATACATACGCGTATTTTATATTCTACAAGTATACTGCAACCAATTTATTACAAAATAAGAATTTTTATCCACAGTAACAATAATCGCCTAAACCTATTACCTGTAAATATTTATACAATATTATATGTATATGCTATCTACCTGTCTGTTAGAAGCCGGTGCCAAGCGTAATAGTAATGCCACCTAGAGTTGAAAGTAAGTACATGCTATGTTTTTTTGTTCTGTTTGTGCTTCGCACCGCGCATGACTAGATTAAGCAATTTAAATTAGATCTCAAATTGACCACATTAACAATCATGACTACAATGATGCTGATGAGTAGTGGACTCATTACTACTCATTATTACCCATCAATATCATCGTAGTTGTCCTATATAAAACTTCGATTTTCAAATTCCGTCGACTATAGGGTCTCCATCATCAGACCTGTAATTTTTTTATGATATAAAAAGGCAAACAAGCATTCGGATTTCCTGGTGGTAAGAAATTCACGCCGCCTAGAGACACACACCAAAGGTGGTAATGGTGCGTTGCTAAACTGAAGCCTGGGTGTTAGACATCGAGCAAAAGTAAGTTTACCGGCTACCTTATCCTCCAAACCGGAACACGTCAAGAAGTTATGGCGGCAGAAATAGGTAAGACGGCAGTACCAATACGGGCAAGTCGCTGCGAAACTCTACCACCTAGTCAGATGTCACAGTGTTACTGACGGTAAGCCTATGTTCGCCTTTTACTAGCTACCTGACATGAAGGCAGATGGTCTATTCTGCAAAGGAGCCCGGTCCAATATGGAAACCAATTGGGAAATAAATAAATGGCATTTATATATAACCCATTTGGTGAACAATTTTAATCAATATACATGAAGTAAGTCCAAACCCAAGGTAGACAGTTGAGGAGTTTACTTAACTGTTCTTCGTCTTCATCATCAGACCCCTATTGACAGTCACAACCTATCTAAGTGCAAATTTCTCATTAATACAAATTATTTAAACCCAAACACAAGGTAACTGCGGTAAGCTGTTCAGGAGTTCCCTTTATTGTCCTTCGTCTTCACCATCAGACCCCTAATGACAGTCACAACCCATCTAGGTGTAAATTTCTCATCAATACAAATCTATCAAACCCAAACAGAAGGTAACTGCGATAAACCTTTGAGGAGTACCCTTGACTGTCTTTTGGCTCCATCATCAGATCGACTCCAGATCTTTTTAAAAGTGTAGGGCTTTAAAATATTAATCAAAAAATAAACAAACGCACTAGTCACCCCTACAATTTTTGAAATTTCCCCTCAATTTCTACAGGATGCCATCATCAGATCCTGGTTTCCTTATCATGGTACCACCCTCATAGTAACTCCTTTCCAACAATTTTTTTTAAATTGGTTCATAAACGACGAAGTTATCCGCGAACACACATTAAAAATACGGTCGAATTGAGAACCTCCTCGTTTTTTCGACGTCGGTTAAAATATCGTCTATCGTACCTATCAAAATACATGAGGTTTTTTTATTAATCATATTATTCACTCATTCTTTTTTAATTTGAACTAATAGAATAACGTGTTTTATTTTTTTATTATAGCCTTTGTGGTCTAACAGTCCGGTGTCGGACTTGACTTCTTGAGGTCCCGGGTTCAATTTCGGGTCTGGCATGAAAAAAAATTTGGAAATTTGTATTTTTAAGTTTCTAATAAAAAAATAAACTGGATATGTGCTAGGTTAGCGATATACTTACCACTTATTACATTGTAGGACTAAGTGTCTTTGGCTAGTCGTGGATGTCCTGGTTGTGTCTCTGTCTCCTATTTTAGGGATATGAGCATGAAGATACTTTACTAATAAGTAAAAACAAATACCAGACCTACACTCTACGTCGAATTTTACAACTCCATCCGATGTCACATGTGATAAGTGACAAAACCTTCCCAGTCATTTTAGTCACGTTGGATTATACGTATTTGTGACGTGTTAAATGCCACAAATTGAATTGTCGGGGGTGGTGCGCAATATGGCCTCCCGCGTGTTTTCGACGATTCGCTCTCATTTCTCTTCAATTGGTAGCCGTTATTACATATACTTCAATTGATATGTTCTACTTAAATTGAAATGATTGCTATTGAAACATAACCTTAAGACTGATTTTAAACAAGTGGGAGTTAATACACATACATATCTTCGCTCCAATTCCCGTGTGGGGTAGGCAGAAAGTAACGAGTTCCAAGTATAAAGTACAAGTATCTTCACGCCCATATCCCCGAAGAGTTAGGCAGAGGTACAACCAAGGCACCCACGACTAGCCGAAGACACTAAGTCCCACAATGTGATAGGTGGCAAGTCTATCGCCAACCGGGCACATTTCCAATCCCGACCAAAGTTTTTTATTGGAAAATTGGAAAAATCCAATTTTCTTTGTGTTGGCCGGCCCGGGATTCGAACCCGGAACCTCATGCAGTCAAGTCCAATACCCGGATCGCTAGACCACAGAGGCGATACGAGTTCCAAATATTACAATTCCTATAAAGCTGACCTTCCTATTAATCTTAAACTAATGCGATTTTTAGTTTACGCGTAGTCAAATTTAGTTTATTCCTTTTTTGATTTGTTGTGTGTGTTCATAACAGATTGTCCTGATTTTCTGTTTAGTCGTAAGTTTTGAAGTTTACAAGTTACAAACATGACAACTCTAATTAAAAAATAATCAAATATCTTGACATTTCGAATAAAGAGAAAGATTTAAAAAAAGTAAAGTAAGTAAAAAAAGTAAGTAAAAATAGAAAGATTTAAACGTACGGTATATGTTTTAAAAAAAAAGGATCGCCAAAGGATATCACGGGAGAGGTAGGCAGAGGCACAGCCAGGGTACCTACGACTAGTCGTAGATACTAAGTACCACAATGTGATAGGTAGTCTATCGCCAACCGGGCTACATTTTTTTTATTTGAAAATTGGAAAAACCACATTTCCTTTTGATGCCCGCCTCAGAAATCAAACCTGATACCTCATGAAGTGAAGTCCAACACCTGGACCGATAGACCACACAGGCGATATGGTAGAGATGACATGCTTATTGTAACATCATCTAAAATTCAGATCAAAAGCTTACTTCACACATCTGAGAAATGTTTATTAAAAGCTCAGCTTAAATATTACAAAAACACGAACTCAGTTTAAGTTTTTAGGGAAAAGCAAAAACACTCAGTTAATCCCTAAGTATGTAAAAGCGTTTCAATTTTCACGCGTCCGCATATACACTCGTTCCCATTTACACTCGGGTACACGAGTAAGCTCTGTTTACGTAACCGTCCCTATATCAATATGAGCGAATATTTTATTCAAATAAACATAAAAACAAAACTGTTTATTTGTCCAAGTTAATTTATTTGGACAGCT
Organism: Calephelis virginiensis; assembly: GCA_002245475.1. NCBI lineage: Eukaryota > Metazoa > Arthropoda > Insecta > Lepidoptera > Riodinidae > Calephelis > Calephelis virginiensis. The sequence goes on from NJDC01002370.1 coordinate 198,882, forward strand.
TTTTGACCGACACCAAAAATTAGACTTTTGAAAAAGTTTCTTTGTTTTTTGTGTTTATTTGCTGATCTCTGACATAAAAATCTACTATTTACATTATTAAGGTGGACGTATTAGTGTTAAGTATTATGAATGAATGCTTATTGCAGTTGATATTTTTTATTAAATGGTGACTAAGCAGGAACAACGGTCGAAGCGACTATCCTGATGGTTAAGAGACTACCATCATCAATAAAAATTATAATAATATAAGTGTGCCGTTATCTTAAGCCCAGGATTTAAGGCTGCGTATGCAGCGCACCCTCCAGCACGGAGCACTGAAATGGGAAGCACTGACTGTATTATTTTAAGAAGCTACGACCTGATTCGGAATAACTTATTTCTAAAAAATAATTAATTAACAAAAAAAGATGGCAAACCAGTTTCTTCTATTTATAGTATAGCAAATATAATAAATCGAAATACTTTCTAGACATTATGTAATAAAATCACAGATTAGTATAATAAACTTGGATAAAGTAACAAATGATTAATTTATCACATTTTTGTCGCAGATTTTTTTATCATGTATCTTGTTTTTATTTGTAAGAGTTATTAATTTCCAGGAGAAGACTTGAGAAGAAGATACCCAAACATGACGTGATAATGTTGGGAATTTCAGCATCTCCTGTGACCACCTTGCACCTTCACTATATTATATCAGGTCCATGATATCATATTGTTATAACTAAATATTTGTGTCTGTTTATACAAATTATAAAGAAAGAAAAAATCAACCCCCACAAAGAAAATTTGAATCTGATCTGTCAAGTAATTTTTTCTTTAAAATTTGTACAAATTTAACACAAGCACAGGGCAAGTGTTAAAATAAAGCTACCGTTTAACAACATATACTGAGTGTTTCTCCCATTGGCAACACAGCAGCACTGCACAATGCGTTTATAATATTATTATGTTTCGACTAGTCGTGGGTGATTGTGCCTCTGCCTACCCCTTCGGGGATATGTGCGTGAAGATACTTACTTATTTTACTTAAATGTGTCTTATTGTTGTTGATTGATATGTTCCTTGGATAGTACGTTTATCTACAACTTTTTTACTGTTATGTGTGTAGTGAATGTGTATGTTAATAAATATTTTATTTCTCTCTTTATTTCAAAATTCCAAGAGAATAAACATACATAATTTTTTTTTTCGAAATGACTACTGTTGTGTACGTCTATTGACTTTAACAACGTCACCGGGCTAGTACATTTCAAGTTCAATATTTGTTATAAAAATATTGATAAGACGGTTTTTTTTATTATATCTAATTATTCATCATATGCATTTACTATAACATGTACATAATTATAATGTCTTTTGGAATAGTAACACTTGGCACACTCGATACAGCCTACCCTGCAAGGGTCTTGGCGTAAATATATATGTGTGTATTATTTATGAGCATTATCCATCAACTCTGTTAATCCAGAGTTGGATTTGACTTCACGAGGTTCTGGATTCGGTTCGGACTAAAGTAATTTTGTTTTCTCAATTTCTAATGAAACTAATGATGACCAGAATTAGATCCGATTGGCGATAGGTTTATTGTGTTACTATCACATTGTGGGACTTCAGGCTTTCAGGCAGTCGTGGATGACCTGGTTTCATCTTTGCCTCTTCGGGAATACGGCCATGAAGATTTTTTTTACCATATTCATGAATCTATTCGTTTAACTAATCAAACTGGCATAATATTAAAATAACTGCTTTTTTTAAATACCTATGAATAAAAATACAGTATACATACTAAAATAATATTTTCTACTACTTTTGTCTTTATCTGTCTGTTTGTTTCGGCTAATTCCTGAAACGGCTGGACCGATTCTGACAGGACGTTTATTGGCAGGTGGTTAATAAGAAATCAGGCTATCTTTATTTAAAACTCGTGAACGAAGTCTCGGGCACAGTTAGTATAATATGCAAAATCAAATAAAGAACTCACAAGCGACAGTTAAAACGTAGAACACTTGTTCCACATATTTCACTGTCATCCACAAAGCGGAATGTTTTATTTATTTTTCATAACATTTTCGCAAATTGATGGAAATTTCCCGTAACACTTCAGGCCCTTAACGTAAATTTTATTTGCTGACATCAAGGGCCAAGGCACGCATGGCTGTTACTTACACGTCCCTTGACGCTGAATCTTGTTTCTGATTGGAAAGGGCTTTCAAAACTTGGTTCTATTTTTATGTTTGAATATTTTCTAGAATAATCCTTACTTATCCTGTTGATGCTCTTACTAATATTGTGCGAATGTAAGTTTGTTTTTTTAAACTTTCACGTAAAAACTACTACTACCAATCATCATGAAACTTATTGAACTTTAGCAAAGCCGCGAGTAAAAGCTAGTAATCCATAATTATGATTGCTGCAAAATTAATATGAAACTTCAAATACATGAGAACATACATTTATACATGAGAACAACATAGTAGGTAAAATAAAAAAAAAATTCCACGCACGCGGATCCGCTGGTGGAAGCAGCTATTATAAATCTGAAAGTCCATTTGTTTACTTGTCCACTTGTTTAAACCGCTAGACTGATTTCGATAAAATTTGATATGAATACTGTTAAAGACCCGAGTTCAAATATAGCGCACTTTTTCTCCAAAAACCACCACAATTCTGTAATGGTGTATGAAGGTTTGTCTGAAAATCGAGGAAAGTATACGAAGTAAGTACTTTAGGCTGATAGCATCGCGGTTAGCTAAAAGCTAGCGTTTTTGTGATTGTTTTAAAATTAAAAGTTAAGAAGCAGGTATCCTGGTGGTAAGAGTCATAGTATGTCTATAAGGTCATAATCGTCGCCTATAGGTACCTAACCTTAGATGTTAATGTTAGCTTATATCCGGAATCTAAGACCACGTTAGCAACATCACCTACATGAAACGCGACAATGGCGAGCATTGTCGCTATGACTGCATTTTTACAATTAATTTTGTTCAATAGCCCTTTTACTAATAATGATTAATCGGTTTTGTTGTAATTGTATAAGTCTATGTCGCTCTACTTTTTAATTTGATGACTTTGTTCTTTAAAATTTTATGTACGAATGCAATTTAGGCTTCATTTTCATATACTTACCTTAATTAAAAAATAGTACAATGCGTACATATATATAAGTACGCATTTTTATTAAATAAATAGGTACGTAATTTGACCTTTGTAAAACGTACCACCGTTGACCGTACACCATGTTGAACCGTGACCAGGCGAAAAAAAATTAATATCATACTCCTATGGCAAAACAGACTATCAAAGACCGATAAAACATCACAAACAAAGCAATATTTTTCAATGTATTATGTATCGCCTCTGTGATCTAGTGGTCCAGGTGTTGGACTCGATTGCATGAGGTTCCGATTTCGATTAACGGGTCGGCGTACAAAAACTAAATTTGGTTTTTCCAATTTTATAATAAAAAAAATGTTGCTCGGGAGTCGATATGTGCCCGGTTGGAAATAAGCTTTATACCTATCATCACATTGTGGAACTTAGTGTCTTCAGCTAGTCGTGGGTGCCCTAGTTGTGCCTCTACATACTTCTTCTCTTCGTGGATATGGTCGTGAAGATAGTTTATTTGAACTGAACACTTCTTTAACGGTATGGCGCACTTTTTTTGGAATAGGTTAAAACTTTTCAACTAGCGTCAGATTAGTAAGATGAAAATTCGGAAGACGGATAGCTATAATGCAGCATTCCATCGTCAGCGCTTTAACGCTACGACAAGCGTTAAACTTTGTATGTATTATCAGACATCTTTATTTCATTCAAAAACTTTAATAAAATTAGAAAGCGCTTTATCGTAACTGTTTAATGTTCTGTGTGATATTATTAGACAATTTATTTAATTGGGCGCTTGATTTGCTATTTTATTCCAATACACTATTTTATGGAATCAGACAGCGTTTAAACGCTGAACTGTTAAACGTCTGTGTGATATTATTAGACACTTTATGTCATTCAGTGCTTGATCTGCAGTATTTAATAATTGTACTGTAAAGTGTAAACTGTTTTTTGCTTTGAATGCTTTGCAGTTTGTGGTAGATAAAATAGATATAAGTTTAGTAAAACATCCTTTAATTTGTTTGTGACATGTACGTATATCATAGTTTATCAGTTAATAGTGATTAGAGTGCAACATTGTGAAGAAGTTTAACTGTTTTCGAAAAAGTTGTAAGTTTAACAAAGGAAATAATAGTAGAAGGAAAATCGATATCATATTGAATTGAAT
>NJDC01002370.1:204277-221755 GCA_002245475.1 Calephelis virginiensis
TCAAACACTTGAATAAAATTAGAAAGCGCTTTACCTTAACTGTTTAATGTTCTGTGTGATATTATTAGACAATTTATTTCATTCGGCGCTTGATTTGCTATTTTATTCCAATATTGTATGGAATCAGACAGGGTTTAAACGCTGAACTGTTAAACGTCTGTGTGATATTATTAGACACTTTATTTCATTCAGTGCTTGATCTGCAGTATTTAATAATTGTACTGTAAAGTGTAAACTGTTTCTTGCTTTGAATGCTTTGCAGTTTGTGGTAGATAAAATAGATATTAGTTTAGTAAAACATCCTTTAATTTGTTTGTGACATGTAGGTATATCATAGTTTATCAGTTAATATTAATTAGAGTGCAACATTGTGAAGAAGTTTAACTGTTTTCAAAAAAGTTGTAAGTTTAACAAAGGAAATAATAGTAGAAGGAAAATCGATATCTTATTGAATTGAATAATGTTTAAGTTTAAAAAGTTAAATATTTCATCATATTTTATCTCATAAGTAGGTAATACTTATTTAACTGGCCGAGTTAAATTATGAAGTGGCCGTACTAGTAGGTAGTGTACTGAAGTTTCATGGTTTAGCCCAGAGTACTAATAGATGGGTACTAATTAGGAGTACAGTACATTTTACGGATTGTACGATTACAGTGCGAATCCAAAAATACCCGTATTATACCACATAAATGATAGTACTTTCATACCGATAATTAAATCAATTCGTGCAAAATTATTTCCTAACCATTTCAAAATATCAAAAATGAACATTAATATTCAAGCTTCTGCCGGCACTCCCGGAGTGCAACTCGTCTTTTTTATGTATTGGTATCATTTACTTACACCCCCATAACACCCTCATAATTTGCTTAATATTGGGTTATATTCAAATTGTGTAGAAACATATAAGCTTAACACACTATCTAATATTACATAAAGAAATCTGTTCAGCCATGATTATTGGATAAGGGAATATTGAAAATATTCCCTATTCACTTCAACATTTACGACCCCATAACATCCTATAAATATTTAATGTGATAGTTTGTGAGAATTAGGATGAGCAGACGTAAGCCACACCAGCGCAATCCTAAATACACATATAGAAAACTATAGAAATTGAAAAAAATAATTTTCACGCCCATATCACCGATCAGGTAGGCAGAAACACAACCAGGGCACCCACGATTAGCCGAAGATACTAAGTTCCATAATGTGATAAGTGGAAAGAAAAGAAATTGAACCGTGATCATTGTACATTAATGATTTTTTGGCAACTCTTAAAAGGTGAGCATAGGCTTACTGTTAGTAGCACCGTGGCATCTGACTCGGTGGTAGAGTTTTGCAGCGACTCGTCTGGATTGGTATCACCGCCTCATTTATTCGTGCCGTTGTAACGTCAATGCTCGCCGTTGATGGGTTCCGGTCTGGCGGGTAAGCTATCTGGTAAACTTACTTTGCTCAAGACCTAACGTCTCTCTGCCTTAGGTTGGCAACGCACCATTACCACCGTTGGTATCTCCAGGTGGCGTGAATTTCTTACCACCAGAAAATACTTCTGCTTGTTTGCCTTCCAATACTATAAAAAAAATCTCATAAACTAAAATGAGGCTATACTCATTTCAGTTTCTGGGATCCTCATGTCGTAGGTCTTACAGTATTCATTATCTCCACAACCTAATTACAACGTTATGGGAAAAAGACGTTAATCGACAAATTTTGGAACCAGAAAATGCTGATTACTAGGTAATAACCTACGTATGGACCCGTCACTAGGCTTACCCTTTAATTAGACTTATTCACCTGGTATGAAAAATAAGTAAAATTATAAACTGATTAAATTATAAAAAAACGTATATCACAGTAACGGATATTCGTTCATTGAATGGCATAAGCAAACACAGCATGTCATGAAAATGGATATCTTCGAAGATCTTCGTTTAAAGACTCCTCCATAGCATTGAAAATACACACTACCTTCATCTACTGTACTGTTGCAAAATCATAAACGTTTTGCAAATTCAGAAAGCACTTAGTTTATATGCCTTATTTTGGCCGAATGTAATACGCTCTCATATCTTCGGAGGTCCTGCTTGCTAGCAGCTTGTATTAGATTCAATATATCGACAGGTTCAAAAATTTGTCGCAAACTTCCAACTCGTCGAAAGTAAATTTATGTGTAACGAACACCGTCCCAGAGTCTTTCAATGTTCTACTGATTGTACTTTGAAGATTGTGTTCAGAAATTTCACAATTTAACACTACCTCCAGTAAATAAATAAAAGCTTACTATAAGAATCGTTCTGAATTAGAGTTGTATTTGTAGTCTACTGGTCTAGTGTTGGAGTGACTTCACGAGGTCTCAGGTTCGGCCAACAAAAAGAAAATGTGTTTTTTCAATTTTCTTTTTTTTTGGTTATCTCTGCCTCTGCCGGGATACGAGAGTGAAGATGCAATTTTTTTTTAAATTGTCAAGGAATATAATTGTCTACCTAAGGTCTCTTCAGGTCTCTGTTTGTGATCTGGTCGCGGAGGTGGGAGGTGGGAACTTTAGGTAGGGTTGTCACACGTAAAGAACGTGACAATTTATATTGTTTCCCGAGCTCTACCTATATCCGTGTTCTGGTCGCGGAGGTGGATGTTGGGAACATCAGTTAAGCTTGTCACATTCTGTGTCGTTTGGAGGATTATTTGCCACAAAAGTTACACTGCTTACGTGGAATTAGCAAAATAAAGGCTTATGTTACATCTGTTATTATGGATTTCCGCAAAGTAACGAATGATTCAATAAAATGTCTCTTCTGGACATAATTTCAGCGTGTTTATATTAGTGAATTGATAACCTGCTTGGTATACCTTTCACACTTCTTTACTTTCCATAAACTGAATTGCAGATCATCATACTAAGCTTTTTAAATCTTTTTAAGTGACATAAGCCTCCGTGGATCGTCTCCGTGGTCGCCTCCGTGGTCGCCTCTGTGGTCTAGGGTCCAAATGTTGGACTTAATTACATGAGGGCCCCGGGTTCGATTATCGTGTTGGGCAACAAAAATGAAAATTGGTTTTTCCGGTGCTGCAATAAAAAATTTGTTGCTCGGGATGTGCCCGGTTGGTGATAGGCTTGCCACTTATCACATTCTGGGGCTTATTGTCTTTGGCTAGTCGTGTATGCCCTGGTAATGCCTCTGCCTACCCCTTCGGCTATATGGGCCTGAAGTTTATATGATTTAGATATTTAAAGTAACGTAAGTCTCCTTTTCTACCACTATTCAAACATGGAAAACTAAATAACTACACCCGAGAATAACCACGGGAAATATATATAAATATATAAATTACGTGTCACATTGTTTGTCCGCGATAGAAACCTAAACTACTTAACCGATTTTAATTAAATTTGCACACCGTGTGCAGTTTGATCCAACTTGAAAGATAGGATAACTTATCTCAATTTATGATCAAAAATTACCTTTCGAGCGAAGCCGGAACAGGCAGCTAGTAGTATTTATGGGTTGGGCGGGTCTTAGAAGTCAATGTGGGTTAAATTATTCTCATTCAATAAAACCTGTCCATAACATCATCTGTCTCGCAAATTCTCTTTATTGCCACTTCATGGTTTCGGGAGATATTAATCATCCATTCATGAGCCAATCGAGATGGATCAATACAATTATATTCGGTTACGTTGATTAAAACAATAACACATTGTTTCCTTCGATATGGCTCGGTTGATTTATTACATCTATTGATTTGGATCGTGTCTGATTGCAGCCTTTGTCACTAATGGCCGAATCGGTTTTACTGGCTATTGAAAAGGAAATATTTTATCTCGTTTAGTTCATTGTGAATGTTTATTAGATAAAAATCCTCTAAGTCCTTAGGAAAGGTGAACTGAAGAAGGCAGAGGTGTAACCAGGGCACTCACAATTAAACAAAGGAGCAATCCCCGTGTTGGTCTGGGCTCCTTTGCAGAATAGACCAACTGCCTTCCTGCCAGGCAGCTCGTAAAAGGCGAACATAGGCTTATCGTCACTACCACCGTGATATCTGATTAGGCGGTAGAATTGGTACCACGTGATAACGTCATTTCTCGCAGATGACGTGTTCCGGTTCGAAGTATATGGTAGCCGTTAAACTTACTTTTGCTCCAGGGCTAACATCCCGCCCTCAGGTTGTTAACGCACCATTACCACTTTTGGTGTTTCCAGGAGGCGTAAATTTCTTACCATCAGGAAATCCATTTGCTTGTTTGCCTTCCAATAGCACAAAAAAATAACCAATCCGCCTCAATACAAATATGAAACAGTATAGAAACCTATAAATAACCTATAAACTTTCAAAACGGCATACTCACGCAAACATGTTCATGGTCCCTACACAGGTGGCCCCTACACCCCTTTCGAGGTGCTAAAGAAGCAATACCTACGAGAAAACAAGCGTCACACTTGTAGTTTCCACATTATATTTTATTGTTTTTTATTTTTATGGTTTAGCCAACCGGTTTCGCTATACAAGCATCATCAGCCATATATTATATAGCGAAACCGGTTGGCTAAACTATAAAAATAAAAAATAATAAAATATATTGTGGAAAGTACAAGTGTTTCTAAATAAATTGCATCAAGAATGGAATTCCACCAAGCACCGACGATAAGAAGTATAGAATCTACTAAACAAGCGTCACTTTTTATTTTTTTGGTTATTAGTTTCCTTGTTCTTTTTAAAAATGCCGCGAGCGTTTTCGTCTTTTGCTAGGATTAACCGATGCCATGATATTACTTACTAATAATATTTGTGAACTACGTAGTTATTGAATAAAAAAATTTCATGACAACCCTACAACTTCAATAGGGTGTAGGCATTTTATCAACTAGACTTAGTTTCAATACTGTTCTATATTTGTACTGTGAATCCGAGAGAGCTGCTGCTCAGCACTCTAGCACGTACTTAATAATATTAATTATTGTTTAACTGATTTTGCTATTGGAATAATCTAGCTTTACTTTTTCCTGTCGTCATAAGACCAGTGCTAATATAGTCATGTTTCATACTAGAGGGGTATCCGGTAGTTTTAACATTATCTAAGATCCCGATCATATGATAGCGACACACTAATAGCCTCTATGGTGTTCATAGGCGTCGATTGTCTCTTTTCATTCTGAAATTCACTGCTTTTTCGCTGCTATATGAAAATATCAGTTACGATGTTAATACAATAACACAATATTATCTTGCAATATCAATATGGTTTGATTTGTAATATCTATTGATGCTCGTTTCACGTCTGATTGCAGTATACATAGTCTGTGAATGGGTGAATCAGTTTTTCCAACTATATCACTATTGAACATATATTTTATTTCAGTTTGTCTCTTGCGGATGTAAAAGAGATTTTTTGTGGACGTTCTTTTTAAAGATTGAAACCCATAAAAAATCTAAATTAAATAGAATTTGTACTCTTCGATGTTGGCATTTGGTGGAATACAACAATAACAGAACAATACAGTTTGTTTATCACTTTTTTCTTAACCACCCGAGTCAACTGGTTTTATTTCTTAACATTATCACCAGGCATATACAACTAACGTAATGTTCTTTTTATGGTATTAAAATTAAATTTAATAAAGTAATTAAAATAAATTTTGTATGCTTAGTTAAAAACTTGAGTGTACTTAGTGAAAACTGTAACGTAAATCTTCACGCCCATATCCTCGAAGAGATAGGCAGAGGCAAAATAAAAAAAAATATCATATTACTTCATAGTTTTTCGGGTATTAACTAGATGACTTATTAATGAAATTTGAGTCAGTTGTCTGAAGTTTTGCTTAAAATATTATTTGTGTTTGCATACCCAATGTTTTTCCCAAAATCCCAAGAATTTCAAAAAATACCTTTTTAGCGAATGCCGACGCCATTTACTGTATGCCAAATTTCATTGAAATTCTTTGTAAATATTCTAGGTGTTCATAAATGAGTCATCACATTCAGTCACTCGCCATTAATTCTTTAATCGATAATAGTCGATTAAGATTTAATTATCTTTAATTATAAATATCCAGTCATTGGCAATATTGGTACAATTCGATTCATGTGCTTCAATTATTATTTACTGTTCAACAGTAAAATGTAGATGACGTTGCATAAAAGAAAATAATTATTGCTGCATGAATATTATTTTACAAGTAGCCAAATTTCCCGTTTATTTTTTGAAGTTATACTTCTTTTGGCGCGTTAGGAAAAAATGAGGGTAAATTTTTACGATGCGCGCGCACACCGTCACGAAAAACCGACATGATGAAGTTAGCTATGAAGTTAGCTATAGATAACATTTTAGTTTTTAAAAAGATTTTTATCTTATTACGCCGAAGAAGTATAACTTCTAACGCGTGTACATAAGTACACACACTTTTTTATATACATTACAATTTATTTAAACGTGGATTAGGTTTATCTTGTAATACTAGTACAATCTGTATATATAAAAAATAATTTCCCGTTTCACTTGGTCGTCACTTCATGCCTGAAGGTATTGACCGATTTTCTATTCATTTTTTTGTTATTTATTGTTAGGAGAAGGTTTTGTCATATTAGTCATTGTTAGTAAAAACCGAGAATAGTTCAGAGAAAATGAGAAGAACAATGCTATAATCTATGCAAACTGTTAGTATCTGCGATATGGAGTTCGCCTGTTCGACTGGTATTTAAAATAAATAAATTTGATAGCCTCTGTGGTCTAGCGGTTCAGTTGTTGGACTTGACTGCATGAGGTCCCGGGTTCGAATCCTGGGTCGGGCAATAAAAGAAAATTGGGTTTTTCCAATTTTCTAATAAAAAATTTTGCTCGGGTTAGGATATGTGCCCGGTTGGCGATAGGCTTGCCACCTATCACATTGTGGGTTTTAGTATCTTCGGATAGTCGTGGGTACCCTGGTTGTTGTTCTGCCTACCTCTTCGGGGATATGGGCGTGAAGATACTTTTTTTACTCTAAATTTGATAGCCAATGAATTAACATATTGAGTTAAAAGGACATCTTTGGTGTCTCTAGGCGGCGGGAATTTCTTACCATCTTGAAATCCGTCTGCTTGTTTGCCTTCCAACGTTATAAAAAAATAGAATAATGTTTTTGTTCCATTTTCAAATTTGTTTTATACATCACTCGTTTCTAATAACTGAAATGAACCATAATAACTCAAAAGCTTTTTGAGATTTGACAATAAAGTGAAATACTATGTAGATATTAATATGATGCTTGTGACGAAGATACTAGATCTGATATACTGATCTGATATATTTGTTACATGATTACTGGGCAACGATTACCCGATTTTGATGATACATAACGAATTTAAAAAGGTTAGTCATGGTGGTCCCATATTAATTTTATCATAATCTGACTAGTGGTTTATGAATTATGCTTAGCAATGCAAAAGTTTTGTCAACGCTAACGACATTATCAATGCTGAACAAATGTAATTGGATCTTGCTAAAAATTGTATGAGATCATCTCAGAATCATTAGCTATCTTTCGAAAAAAAAATGTTAAATATTTGGTGTCGGTTTATTGCAGTTTAAACTCTCTTAAATTATTTATTTAATAATTAGTACGTGTCGATAAGTGTTCTGATAAGTCATATATCTATTTCACTGTATTGCGAAATTATTCACTACTCGACTATTAATTATATCTGATCATTAGCCAAATATTAAGACCATTTGATTGAGTTACATCGTTGATTAATACAATTCACAATATTGTTTCCCTTTGGCAGGCTTGATTTATTACAGCCATCAGGGTCTGGATCGTGTGGGATTGCACCGTACATTTGTCACTAATGGGTTAATCGCTTATTTCTTTATTGGTTGTCAATACTTATCTGAATATCTTTATTCTTATTTCGTATGTTTGCAAAATCGAAAGTTATGTTTTATGGCAGATGAATAATAATTTAAATAAAATGTGCAAAAACCGAAGTCAATTTTAATATAATGTCGTTTAATTACATACAATTGAGTATTTTCTTAGATTTGCCTTTGATTCCATAATCTGATGACAATATGAACATACTGAATTTACATTCTTTCAGATAAAATACTATGTTTAAAGTCTGTTTACAAATGACAGAGAAGTTGAGAACTAAACATAAAAAATGTAGGTGTCGAATATGTTACCTTCTTTTTTTGAAGACGGTGAAATTACAGCTATTTTTCTTAACTCGTTTTGTGCACAAGGCTATTGACAGCAAATAAAAAAAACATGAATAAATAGAGAAATCACTCACACCTTTACGAACCAGAAAGGTCCAGTTCGTAAAAAAGAGGATAGATCTTCTTTTTTTCAAATTTTATTTTTTCAAATTCAAATTTTATTTAATCGATGTAGGTTCCTCTACATGACACTTATCGACATTAAGTAACACATTAATGTTTTGTGAACAGGTAACATTTAGATAATATAGATATCAACTAACAACTTTAAAATAAACATAAAATCCAATATTGAAGTTTTCAACATTAAAATACAATCAAAATTAGAATCGATCATAGTAATTATCCATGTCAATAAAACATTTCAATTAGAATTAGGTACTAATGTAACAAATAACTGAAATAAATAGAGACCAAATTATAAGCACATATCTAGTTAAATTTATCTAAAATTAAATAATTTAAATAGTAAATGTTAATTATAAAATTATTAAGCCATACTTATGGCCGACGAAATACAGTATGATAGCTCAATTGCTATTCGTTTTTTAAGAAAAATATTTTATATTATAAATTATTATAATCATCAGTTTGAAAATATTTTTTAATAAATAAATTAATATTAATAAAATCGAATATATTTTTATTATCAGTCACAATAGTATGCAATAGGCTGTTGAACCGAAATCTGATATTATTTTCAGCTGGTTGTAACCCATTTGTGTTTTTTTTTTGTTTGGTTGTAACCCATTTTGATGATTTATGTTACAAGACAACAAACAAGCAGGCTCTTTTGATGGTACAAGGCAACTTTCTTCATAACTAATATACCATTGATGTGTCACTACCATCATATCATAGATATTTACTTCAATATTTTCAGATTTAAATACTAAAATGGCGAGTATGATGCTAGAATATGGTAATATCGACACATGTGTCTGTATGGTACCCTATCACCTGATTATGAATTACTGAATTTGTAAAGTAATCTAATCACCCAAATTAATGGATTACCACCACTAGGCTATTCTATATTCCTGGTATCAGGACTAAGAATTGGTGACTGTTACCTTCAGTACTGATACAAAGTACCCGTGTATAGTCTATTAAGTTCTAAAGAATTTAAGCTTCATATTTCTTTCATAAAAGGTTATAATTTGCAACTTATTACATTTACGAGTTATCCGAGCTTTTGTCTGTTTTTCGAAAGTGCTGTTCATTTTAGCTATGGTGGCAGTGTTGCCCTATTTTTCAATGAGATTAAAAGGCAAATAAATGAACTGGAATACTCTAGCTTTACCTATTCCTGCCGCTATAACTTCAGTGCTCGCCACAGTCATGTTTTCAAGAGGGACATTTGGTAGGTTTGACATTATCTAAGATCCCGATCATAAAATAGCAACACACCAGTCGCTTCTACGGTGTTTATAGGCGTCGATTATGTCCTTTCATCGGGAAATTCACTACTCTTTATAAAATATCAGTTACAATGTTATTACAATCCTATTAATATTATAAATGCGAAAGTTTGTAAGTATGGATGTATGGATGTTTGTTACTCTTTCACGCCCGAATGGCTGAACGGATTTGTCTGAAATTTGGAAGACATATAGATTGTGACCTGGATTAACATATAGGCTATTTTTAATCCCGATCGCACACCGGGTTTCTGTGAAAACGCGGGCGAAGCCGCAGGTAGCAGCTATAACACAATATAGTCATCCAATATCAATATGGTTTGATTTCTTATATCTATTGATGCTAGTTTCACGTCTGATTGCAGTAAAAAAAAATTGGTGGCACTACACTACATACCCTTAAATTTGCGAGAACGAAATGAGGTCTTTAGATGTGTGATATCCGTAAATGTCCAAAGGTACACTACTTTTTATTGAATATATTGGAGCAGCTTAACCATCATATTAAACCGTGTTTTGCTGTCCTTATGTTTGATATGTTAATGAATTTTTTTTTAAAACTGGCTTTAAAAATGAGGTTAAAAAATAGCAAGACGTATGTCATAATAGTTTAAACAAATCAATTTATGTAAAATGAGGTGCAACTGAAAACCGGACTCAAATAATCTGTTTTTTTTGGTCTGTTATTCGCTAATTTTGACAAATAAAAATTAAAACAAGAAAATAACGTACCTAAAATGTCACTCTTATAGTTTATATCTTTAAAATGTGTAAATTTTGGTGAACATTGTACTAGATATTAAATAAGTATATGTTTTTATTTCTTTTCATATTTCCAATTCTTCAATTTTATTGTTTATTTTTAATCTGCAAGTTGTTTTTTTTAAGTAATGTATTCTTTGGCAATATTCTTTTTATGATCATTATTATCATTAAAGCTACCTCGACCTGGCGAACCTAATATCGCTTGACATTTAGGCTAAGAAATCACGGAGTGGTTTCCTCCCGCGCTCGCCGCAGTCGCGGATCTGCGCTTTTATTTCAAAACCCACGAGACTAGTCGGCGGCGAACGCTGCCGCGGGAACCGCAAACAACCGCGGGCGCTGCGGCTGTAAAAGGCGTCGTCGTGAAATGTGCTCTTACTTTTTGCATATAAATCTACATTCTACATAAGCCGCG
Source organism: Calephelis virginiensis (assembly GCA_002245475.1). Classification (NCBI taxonomy): domain Eukaryota; kingdom Metazoa; phylum Arthropoda; class Insecta; order Lepidoptera; family Riodinidae; genus Calephelis; species Calephelis virginiensis. The sequence continues at coordinate 215,088 of NJDC01002370.1, forward strand.
GGCCTACAAATGCGGCGGTCGCCGTGAGTTCTTAGCTTTACGGCTACTAACACTTTGAATGGATAAAAGCATTTAATCCATCTATTCAGACGTGATGCAATGATGAACTGAAATGGGTATATATGTGTATGTATATATACTAGCCATCCCTGCGAACTTCCACCCGTTCAGTTTGTATAGGAAAAAATAAATTATTAATTTTCCCCTCAATTTTCCCGGTTTTTTTCTTTATAAGAACCTTCTTCTGGCAGTCGGTTTAGTCGTTCGGAAGTTATGCGCTTACCAACACATTTAGCTATTCATTTTTTATATTCTAGATATATATATAGTTTTCATAAATACATTTGTTTAAATTCTTATAGAAATGATTGTTAAATGAATATTCAAAACCCAATTTAATTTAACAAGTTATCAAAAGAATTGGCGCTGGTTCGAGCGCTGCGTAAATTGCTAACTTATATAATAAGTTAAATCACCATATTTTTAATTGGAATTTTTTCAACGGCTACAATGCAACCACCGAAAATAAACAATTTTGCTACCTTTCTATGGACATTAAAAAAAAATTGTTTGTTTAATATTTTCATTTCCTTGTGTCGGAACTGGGTTAAGGCATGGCATACTGCAAGTAGTCATATGTTTTACCACAACAAAAAATATATTCATTCCGAATATTGAAATCTAGCTTGACGCAACATAATTAAACTTGAATAATAGCACATTCTAAAACCAATGAAAAAACTAATAAAAAAGCGTGTTCGTATCCGGACGCGCGACAGAAGTTTATAACCATGTAGACTGACACTGTAACGCGTTACGTAACGAAGTGATCTACCCTCCCATAAGAAATTATCACTTCTAAAAATTACTGGTACTTCTTTTAGGAACATTAGAACCATTAAATTATTTTCTTCCAATTCCTTAAAGAATTGTTCCTTTTCCCCATGTTAGTCAGGGCCCGCTGGGTAGAGTAAATCACCTGCTTCTCTGCGAGGCAGCTCCTAAGAGGCGAAAACTGGTTGAAATAAAGGTGAGTACCAACTAGACTTCTGATAGCAGAGTGCTGTGCAGCATCTTAGCCGGGTACGGATCCATCGCCTTACTTTTTCTGCCGCCATAATAACTCTGACATGTTTCGGTCCGGAGGGTAGTGTAGCGAGTAGACTTGCACCATAGGCTAAAACCCTCAGCGCAGGACAACAACACGCCTGTAACATCTATAGTATTTATAGGCCACGATTTTTTATTGCCATCAGAAGACCTGTATGCTTGATCGCTGACGTATCACATAAAAAAGGACACAATAGATCACGTACTAAATAGATAGACTAGAACAATTGGCCTATCATTCCGGCCACATGACTGTGACGCACCTATAGCATTAATGGTGTCTAGAGACACAGATGAATATTTTGCAGACAAACACTTTCTAGCAGTAAAATCCAAGTAAAGTCATATGGTTATACATAACGGTTTCTTTTTTTAATTTGAATTTATTGAATTTTATTTAAAATTATCCGACTTGACATGACTACGAGTATTATTAATGAGTATTATGATATTATGTGCCTAATATTATTTCTTTGACATTAATCGATAACATGTAATTATTTGTTGCTAATGTTGTTTTCTTTTATCTAATTTAAATGTAATAAATTGTGGAATAATTCAACGTGTCTTAAAATAATTATATTATACTAGCTGCCTGCTCCGGCTTCGCTCGGATGGTAATTTTTTGAGCATAAATTGGGCTGTAAACTATCCTATCTTTCAAGTTGGATCAAACTGCACACGGTGTGCAAATTTCATTGAAATCGGTTCAATAGTTTAGGAGTGCATCGCGGACAAACAACGTGAAACGTAATTTATATATATGAAGATGTATTTGCATGCCAATAATTGGAATAGTAGTAATCACTATGTATAGAATTGAAGACTTAAGATATATATTAGTAAAGGCAAGTAAATAAACATAAACGCAATCAAATATAGAGGCCACAGTTGTTTCTTACCATAGAGAGCTGTGCTGTTCTTAGATCGCTTGTATAAAAAATCATATTCATAAACATCGTTAGCGTAACTAGGTAGTAGATTTTCTCAATAATTTATCGGATTGACACCAATGACCTTTTTTTCTGATGTTAAGAGATATCCACTGCATACGTTATGATGGCAGGGATAGGTATGCCAATGATATGGACTGCATTGGTGCAATGTTCGACTAGGTAACAACTACCGAGTGAAATTTCAGATAAAGAAAGTTTCAAAATACATACAAGTAAATTTTTAATTGACTAAAAAAGGAGAAGTTGTATGTTCTACTCCAATATATTTTTTTGTATATTAATCAATTTGTGGATTCCCTGGTTGTGCCTCTGCCTACCTCTTCAGAGATATGGGCGTGAAGATACTCTAATCAATTTCTCAGTCTTTCCTAATATGAATCTGATTTTTTTTAAAAGTTTAGTTTAGTATTTTTTATTTTTATCTCTTATTTAAAAATACCTTCTTCTAGGCCTGGGGCTTCTCATTTCCACTAAGTTGGTATTGATAAAAAAATTCCATTCCAGGGATATCGAGAAAAATATTTAGTTTTTGTTTACGTAGATAATCTGCATATTATATTCAGTTGTATTCATTCTTGGCACTTGGTGAAACTCCATTATATATTTTTATATAGAAAAGACACTTGCACTGTCTTACTTGTTATATTTAAAAAAAAGTAAGATAATAATACTTACCAACCGGTTTCGCTTTTACAACATCTTCAAGTCCATGTTAATAAGTTAGCATAGTTCTAATTCATATTTCATATTTTTTTTAAAAAAGGAACTGTTTTACGTATCACTTATAATTTATTATTTTGTAAATTGTAATTATAAGTGATAAGTGTTCCTTTATTTAAAAATATGAATATTTGGAAGTTTTACCAAGCGCCAAGTAAAAGCGAAATCGGCTGGTAAATGTCAATTATCGTCACACCCATTTGCCCGAAGAAAAAGGCCCAGAGGCACAACCAAGGCACCATAACAAGCCGAAGACACTAAGTCCTATTATGTGATAGGTGGCAAGCCCATCGCCAACCTGAAACCTATCCAATCTTGTACAACGTTATTTTTATTAAAAAATTGAAAATACATATTTTCTATTTTTGTTGTTGCTCGACCTGAGAATCGAACTCGGGACCTCAAGAACTCAAGTCAGAGGACTAATCACTAAGCCAAGGAGTCACATATTATTATCTCATATTTTTAGCAAATTGTATAAGGTGAAACAACACTAATGTTTTTCTTATATAAAATACTATTCGAAAAGAGATCTACATTATGAAATCGAAGTCGATTTTTGTAGTTTTCAAATCAAGAATAAAATCACAATTTTAAGCCGGTAAGCAGCGTTAAAGTAATTCGTCACAGTTCAGTCCCTAAGACCAGTAGGGTTACTCTCCAAACACGATTTCATGGAAATTGGAAATTAGAATCGAATTTGTCATTTTAGGTACTCTGGAACACAGTAACAAAGGATGATTAACATTTAGTTACAACAAAATTCAATGAATCGGATAAAATCATCTATTGTTTATTATTAATTAAACTTTAATAATTCGCTAGTATTATGTTGAAGAGTACCTAAAGTGACAGATCCGATTCCAATTTCCAATATTGCATTAATCGAGAATCAAGAGTAACCCTACAGGCCTGATTCTTTGTAAAATTTTAAAAATATTACGTTACCATTATATTAGCTTGATATGATGCGGATAACGAAATACCTCTATAAGTATTACGAGAATAACACAAAACTCTATCCTTTATACGAGATTTTAGGCTTGAATAGCACGAGGACATTGGCCAAATAATGTTATCGGTTCCCTTAGCCTTCACAAAACGTATCAATGTCAAAGGACGAAAGCAAAAACCTCACAATTTTCGTACAAAGAAAATAAAGTGCGCCTGAATTCCAATACGTTTCTGAAAAGGTTTCATGGGCAGCGTTTCAGAAAACTAGCTCCATAATGAAATCAGAGTGATTGATAGTAAAATGTGGAAAGGTATTGCATATATTTGCATTTTTGTTTACTTACTTTATGTTTATCACTGTAGATACCCAGATTTTTTTTAAATAAGAGAACGAATAGGCATATGGTTCTCATAGCGGTTAGAGATAACTGTGGCCTATATACACCTTAGATGTTACTGGTGAGTTGCTGTTTAGGTCTAATTGTTTAGGTCTATCGGCTACCTTGCCCTTTGAAGTGGAACATGACACAGTCATTGTGGTGGGCGAGAATGGGTAAGGTGGTGTTATATTGGTAAAAGTATCCCCGAAATGATAGGCAGGGCACAAGGGCACACACGATTAGGCAAAGACACTAAGTCCCACAATGTGATAGGTGGAAAGCCTATCGCCAACTGGACACATATCTAATCCCGGACGTCATTATTATTAGAAAATTGAAAATATATATTTTTCTAAATTTTTTGTTCCCCGATTTGGGGATCGATATCGGAACCTGAATAAGTCAAGTCCGACGCCGGACCGCTAGACCACAGAGGCGTGGTGCTCAGGTCTAAATTTTCAAGTCTCATGGCTATTCTGCACTTTGGAGTGGAACATGACACAGTCATTGTGGTGGACAAGAATAGGTAAGGTGGTGTAATATGGGTAAAGTTGTAATGTTGGTAATGCCCGTTTTAACGATCAGTTGTCTTTGATAAGATCAATTAGACAACGTCCATCTCTTTATGTCGTTGACCAGATTGATGAAATTATAGTTTCTGTGGTAAGATTAGTAGGTTGTCATACCTAGATTGGTTAGTTTCAGACTTATTATAGTGAAAGAACTATTTGCTTAGAAAATTGTAAACGAAAAAAACTGGGATGATGTCTGTCAAAAATAACGCTCCCGCAACCCTACTTAAATAGTTTATACAGGGTTACAACCAAAACTCCAGCCAAACTTTGATACACCGTTCGAAATTGATAGCACTTTCAATCTATGAAAAACCTAATTAAAAAAAAATTACAATTTTCATCCCACGCAAAATACAATATTTTTTTTGTTTATTAGGTGTACAAAACTAAGATACAACTTTTGATATGCATATTAAATTAATCTTTATGAAATAAACATTTTATAAGCTGACCTCTTCTAGGTGTAAATACAGCATGCTAAATAAATGGATAACATAAATTTCTTAAAAGTTCTTAATAGTAAATAAAATGTTAATATCATCTGACAAAACAGATTAAGATGCATGGTTATAACGTAAACAAAGCATAAAACTGGTTCCCATCAACCGCAATAGAATCCGCAGGTTGATGACGTCATGAGCATGACTCGTACTAGGTACGACATAACATGACAACAAGTGAAGCATTTTTGTAGACTACTTTCAAACAATGTTTAAAAAAGTAAATATTATAATTTGGCAACAACATTTAAAACTAGGTACGACATAACATGACAACAAGTGAAGCATTTCTGTGGACTATCTACTTTCAATTAATTTTTATAAAAGTAAATATTATAATTTGGCAATAAAATTTAAAATTTTAGCCTATACTCCCTTTTATTAAAATTTGGCCGGTCCTTTCAAAGTAACCCTGTATAATGAATTTGTGGAAGACTTACACAATAGGCCTAACATAATAGCTTCTGGATAGCGATGCACCTGTATAATCTGTGGTGTCTAGACAACAGTTATCTACTATCATAATAAGAGCAGTGTGTGTTAAAAAAACACGGGCACAAAAAGTGGACTTAGTCAGATCATTCTAATAATGTGATCTGACCATGGATGTCCCTTTAGCCTTTACCCATTCACCTCTTTCGAGTAGTCAGATAAAAAGGTCAGGTCGAAATGTTAAAATTAGGTCGGTCCTTTATAACTTATCCTGCATAATGACTTTGTGATGTTGTCGTCCGAAAGGTAGGCAGCCGGTAGACTTACACAAAAGGCCTAAAATAATAGCTTCTAGGCAACGACGCACCTGTATAACCTACGGTGTCTAGACAACAGTTGTCAACAGCAGACAAGAGTTAAAAAACTAAGGATACAAAAGAGTAGACTTAGATCATTCTAGTAATGTAATCTGACTATGGATTTAACCTATACCTACTCACCTCTTTCAGGTTTTCAGATAAATAAGTCAGAACTATTTTGTATAAAAGGATACAGACCGAGCCGGGAACGTTCCATGGAATACTAGCTCTTGTCTATTTCTCTCAAATTAGTAATCGTCTATTTTTCGAAATGTGATTTTAAAGACTTGGAAAAACACAATAGCAAGTAAGTAAGTATCTTCACGCCCATATCCCCGAAGACGTAGGCAGAGGCACAACCAGGGCATCCACGATTAATCGAAGATCCCAATCCCAAGGAGGTTCCACAATGTGACAAACCTGGCAGGTTGGCAAGCCTATCGCCAACCGCGCACACATCCAATCCGGAGCAACATGTTTTTATTAGAAAGTTGGAAAAATTACATTTCCTTTTTTCCTCATGAAGTCAAGTCCAACACCTGGACCGCTAGACCACAAAGGCGATGAAAACACAATAGTTTCTACGCAACGGACCCTTCAGAATAACATAGGTATAATTACTATGAGCCTGTGCAAGTACGAGCACCTTAACTTCCACTTGTTGAAACCCATCTTAGATCTT
>NJDC01002371.1:7727-23078 GCA_002245475.1 Calephelis virginiensis
GCATGAGGTCCCGGGTTAGAATCCCGGGTCGGACATCAAAAAGAAAATTTGGTTTTTCCAATTTTCTAATAAAAAAAATGTTGCTCGGGATTGGATATGTGCCTGGTTGGCGATAGGCTTGCTACCTATCACATTGTGGGACTTTGTATCTTCGGCTAGTCGTGGGTGCCCTGTTTGTGCCTCTGCCTATCTCTTCAGGGATATAGGCGTGAAGATAATTTTTTTTAGTATTTTTAACATTTTTACGTCTAAACAAAACTCTGTACACATTACCTTGACTGCCTTCTTGGTCCTCAAGATAGAGTACACGCATAACGCCCCCGACCAACTGCGAGGCTCGGGTTCGATTCCAGACGGATATTTGTGTGATGAACATTTTAATGTCTTTATTTCCAGGTCAGGGTGTTTATCAAATATATTTAAGTATAGATAATATATTATGACACCCGGATTGGTACCACCGCCTTACCTATTCCTGCCGCCATAATGTCATGACGTGTTCCGGTTTGGAGGGTGAGGAAGACGGTAAAGTTACTTTTGCTCGCGGCCTAACATCACGGCCTTAGGTTGGCAACGCGCCATTACCACCTTTGGTGTCTCTAGGCGGCGTGAATTTCTTACCATCAGGAAATCCGTCTGCTTGTTTGCCTTCCAATATCATAAAAAAACTGTTTTAGTATTCTTATGTATTGGCAGATATTGGTAAATTATAATAATTCAAAAAAAAACCTTTTGGCGCTAGATTCAATTTGTGTATATCTTCTTCATTATTTTAGTACATAAGTAAATATAATATGTTTATGGATACGAATTTTATTATACTCAGTATTCCGTTTGTAGAAATTGTAAGAAAGGGAGAAACGAAAAATGAAATCTTGTATATAAAATTCTCGTGTCACGGTGTGTGTGATTGAACTTCTCCGAAACGGCTCGACCGATTTTCGTGAAATTTTGTGAGCATATTGAGTAGGTCTGAGAATCGGCCAACATCTATTTTTCATACCCCTAAGTGACAAGGGTGACTAACCTTAATTTTTTTACTAAAATCATATTAAAAAAGGAGCAGAACAACGTCTGCCGGGTCAGCTAGTAGTACTATAAAATATATTATTTCATACAGACCGCAAAAACTGTTTTTGGGACGCATTTAAAATAATTCATAATTCAAATCGCCACTGTAGTCTAGCGGTTCAGGACTGCGTAAGGTCCCGGGTTCGAATCCCGGGTCGGGCAACAAAAATAAAATATAGTTTTTCGATTTTCTAGTAAAAAAAAATTTTGCTCGAGATTGCCACTTATCACATTGTGGGACTTAGTGTCTTCGGCTAGTCGTGGGTGCCCTGGTTGCCTCTGCCTACCTCTTCGGGGATATGGGACCGGATCGGAACGCGGCTTCTCCCATAACTGACACAAATTGAATCTAACCCCAAAGTAAGCTAATTATATGGGTGTTAGCAACGATAATAATACATAAAAATACTTAAATAGGTACCAGAATAAATTTGATAAATACCCAGACCAGAAATGCAGACATCTAAATGTTCATCACACATGTGACTGTTGCTGAAATTTACCCCTGGTTCGTGGTTGGTTGGTGTACTACTAGACGCGTGTACTCTGAACATTTGACCAACGAAAGGGTCATAACTCATCTAGGTGCTCTTTTTTGTTTTCTTATTTCCCATTCCAAGGAGGAGGCTCTAAATTCATCCGTATGATTCCAAAAAGGAGAAGGTTCTGAACTCATCCGTATGATTCCAAAAAGGAGGAGGTTCTAAATTTATCCGTATGATTCCAAAAAGGAGGAGATTCTAAATTAATCCGTATGATTCCAAAAAGGAGGAGGTTCTAAATTTATCCGTATGATTCCAAAAAGAAGGAGGTTCTAAATTCATCCGTATGATTCCAAAAAGAAGGAGGTTCTAAATTCATCCGTATGATTCCAAAAAGGAGGAGGTTCTAAATTCATCCGTATGATTCCAAAAAGGAGGAGGTTCTAAATTCGTCCGTATGATTCCAAAAAGAAGGAGGTTCTAAATTCATCCTTATGATTCCAAAAAGGAGGAGGTTCTAAATTCGTCCGTATAATTCCAAAAAAGGAGGAGGTTCTAAATTCATCCGTATGTATTTCGTATGATATTTTTGCCCTAAATCCTCCGAATATGGTTCAGTAGGTTAAGTAGTTCATGAGTCCAAAAAGGTCCCATATAAATTCTGTCAAGATCTGACTAGTGGTTTATTCACCTAGATAAAGTTGTAATAAAATTTAACTCGGTTTTTAATCGACTTAAACAGTATGTTCGACTCCTCTATTTGTTATGTGTGTTAATCGATTTTTCCCGTCATTTCTATACCGATTAAAAAAAAACGTCGGTTGCACTCCAGAATTGCCGGCAGAAGTAAAAACTTGAATATTAACGTTGTGCATTTTTGATATTTTAGAATGGTTAGGGAATAATTTTGCACGAATTGCTTTAATTATCAGTATGAAATTACTATCATTTATGCACAAATATTATTTTCATATCAATAACCTGCGTTCGGCTTGACAAAAACTCGGTAAAGTAAGACTACGTGACGGATAGGAGCGTCGTTATATTATCTGTATAACGAAGTACGAACATTGCTTGTCTACAAATAAAGCTTATTTTCAAGATGGAACAAACAGAGCAATGTCTGTTGATATTATAAGTACCTGCTATCATGTTGTCTTGTGAAAATGTAATGGTAGGTATACCTATTGCGTCGTATAATCAATTGCGAATCTTATACTCCTCGGAAATATCTAAGCAATACAAACACACCAATGAATCTACTTTTTTTCTTAGATCTCGGGCCGTCTTATTCGCGCATGCGCCCTGCGCCGTCTTACGATCTGACGCGAGTTTAGAAAAGTTTACACATTAAAAAAAAGTGCGCAACGTCGCTAAAGAAGTTTTCACTTCAAAAATTGTCTTTGAATGAACGTACTTCAGAGATAGTCCCATTGCCAAGTCTGGATCTAATGATGGAGTGAGAAAAATTACTGTTTTTTCGTATACGTAGATGACATTCTTATTGAAACCGAAGTTGGTTCTTAGCACTTTTACTCCACTTCAATTATTGAAGGTTTATTGCTTTTTAAAATGGCGCTAAATGGATACTGTCTCTTTTTAGGTACTATGGGCCAGGACCAGATAGTGAGGTGATACAAGTTCAACATGGCCGTGTTAAACAACGCCAGTCCACCCAACAAGCGAGCCAACTCTGTAGCCACGCGGTATGGAGTGGCCGTGCTAGGATCGTGGGCAGCAGAAGCAGGTAAGCCCCCAATTTATGTAATTTGTAATCGCTTCTGTGGTCTAGGGGTTTAGATATTGGACTTGATTGTATGAGGTCCTGGGTTCGGTTACCGGGTCTGGCAACAAAAAGATAATTTGGTTTTTCCAATTTTCTAAAAAAAAATGTTGCTCGGGATTGGATATGGGCCCGGTTGGCGATGTGCTTGCCACCTATCATGCAGTGGGATTTAGTGTCTTCGGTTAGTCGTGGGTGCCCTGGTTGTGCTTCTGCCTAGCACTTCGGGGATATGGGCGTGAAGATACTTTACTTTACTTTATGTCATTTGAAAGGTAACTAGCAGATTTCTTAATATCTCCAAACACATTTATAGGCACTAAAAATGATTTACATTGCCAACCTAAGGTTGGAATGCTAAGCCTCTTACGTCACCTTGATCGGTTACCCTTCCCTCCAAACCGGAATATCATAGTGACGAATACTAAATTTATAGGAATAGGGAAGACGCAGTTAATAATTGTAGCATGTCGTCGCTGATCTTTAACACCTAGCGTCAGTCACGGTGTTAGTGATAAACAATTGTTTTTAAAAGAGTCCAACAAGAAGTATCTATAATGCACATCATATTTTTAAGGATCTGGGAGGTGATTATGTATCTCAGTTGGCAACTCAAACTGCAAAAGTGTACATTAAATGACGTCATTTGTGTTTACTATCTCTATTGTATTTCTGTTGGTCACTGGAGATAGCAAATATAAAACACGTCATTTGACAGTTATTTGACGTACACTTTTCATTTTGAGTGGGCAACTGAGTTACATAATCAGCCCCCAAGAAGGATTATTTCTAAAGTGATTTATTAAAGACCTCATTAAGCTACCATTAAGTTAATTAATAATGATTGCTAACTTAAAAATATATATCCTTCTAATAATATCAATTCGTTAATTTGCGAGGAAGGAGGGTTTTTATGTTTTAGTCGTAATTAAGTCGGTTAGACTTCTAGAAGGGGAGGAGGATGCTCGATATCAATATTTTTTAAGTATGTTAATCAATTTCTCAGTCATTTCTGAACGTATTTTAAAATATATTTTTTAAATTGAAAGAGCGCACTTTAGAGGTGGCCCTATTAATACCAAGTCAGTCTCTCATCTCATGTCTCATATCTGAATATCCAGGAAAATAGGTACTAATACTTTGTGAACCTAGATGATATAAGTACTAATTGAGATTTGGAAGTGAGGGAGCGGGCTGCGCTAAATTTCATATCTCACCAATGTGTATCGAAAAACTACTAAAAACAACTGACGTACCTAAATGATGGATGTCCCTAAACAAGCAAAAATTAAGGAGGGACCATAGCATGACCTATTTTATCGAAAAAAGAATTATAAAATCGTGAGATGGTAGGTAGGTAATGAAATACATAGTTAGAGTCGGTTTTTTGCAGTTAAACTACGCTAAAATTACTACGCAAAAACTTAAAACGGGTTAAGATATAGCTTAACAGTGGGATAGTTTACACATCAGAATAATACATTGACTATAAATACGATACATGATCTAAAGTTTTTTTTTTATGATATTGGAAGGCAAATAAGCAGACGGATTTCCTGATAGTGAGAAAGTCATGTCGAGACACCAAAGGTGATAATAGTGCGTTGCTAACCTGAGGCCGGGAGTAATCAAGTAGTAGCAATTACTCATTTTTAAAGAGCGTTTATCCATTGACGTACTTTTTAAAATTTAGTTTTTAAGGAATTTGAATACTATATACTATATTTTGTTATATTCATTTTTAAATCTTATCATAATCTGTATATGTTTCAAAATATTCCTCAAAGTCCAGCGAAGGTTTGAAAGATAAGAAAAAGGGAAAAAAACTTTGAGGAAACTAGGAAAAACAACACTAATTTAAATTTTCCTATACGAACAAAACCGGTAGAACGAAGTTCGCCGGGACGGCTAGTACTTATATGAAAATCAATTGCTGTTCGTTAGCCTTGCTAAAACTCGAGAACGGCCGAACCGATTTGGCTAATTTAATTTTTGGATTATTCGTTCAAGTCCAGGGAAGGTTTAAAATATAAAAAAAAATGGAAAAATTGCGAAGAAACTAGGAAAAACATTATATTTTTTCCATACAAACTAAACAGATGGTTGGCCGAGACAGCTAATTATGACCTAAAATTAGTCTTTAAAAGTCTTCAACTCTCACAACAATGACTAATTTATATCCTACAGCAAAACACGAGTTATATATCATATGGCTGGGAATTATTTATAATTTCAATCACATGACTTGCCAAGCTTCCCACCATACATTTATAGGTAGACTCAACCACAGATCACGTTTTTTTATGGCAAAACACAGCGAACAAGCGGCTCCCCTGATGGAAAGCGATAGCTGCTGCCTATAGACACCATAATAAATAAATAAATATCCCTGGACAAGTCACACAAATTGAATCTAACCCCAAAGTAAGCACATTATATGCTTGTGTTATGGGTGTTAGTCAATGATTCTAATACACATAAATACTTAAAAATATACCAGAATATATTTAATATCCACCCAGATCCGGAAATGCAGACATCTAAATGTGCATCATACAAATGCCTGCCCCCGTCGGGAATCAAACCCGAGCCTCGCGGTTGGTCGGTGTAGTCAGGCGTGTGCGCTCGCCACTCGACCAACCTTTTTACCTATTCGCTACAAGCATTCCCGTCTTCCACTGTCTATCTAGAGGTTCTCCAACAACGATACAATTATTTCCATTAACAAAATTATGATCGCATTACGTCTCGACATGGCGTTGCAATTTATTAAATAGACATGCACTTTATCGAAGTCGGGATGTGACGACGTCATTACTCTTTGGTAGTAGTCTAGAAATTTAAGTTACCAGAATATTCCACTAATGCAATCAGTTATAACTAAAGGGCAGATTGATGTGCACTAGCTCGCCCGACTGAGTACTAACAGAAAATATATATTTACTAATCTCTGATATTAGGTACAAGTTGGTACCATTAGTAGACAGTGGTTAGGTATTTAGTTACTTACTTACTCTTTATTTTTTATGTTATAGGAAGGCAAACAAGCAGACGGATTTCCTGATGGTAAGAAATTCATGCCGCCTAGTGACACCAAAGGTGGTAATGGTATGTTGCCAAACTGAGGTCGGGATGTTAGGCCTCGAGCAAAAGTTAGTTTACCGGCTACCTTACCCTCCGAACTGGAACACGTCATGACGTTATGGCGCAGGAATAAAATTCTCGTTTTATTGCGTCAATGCCCGCCTTTCTCTTGTTTCGTTCTGAATATTAGAGTTGCCGGTAGAATTGCACCCGTAGTTAAAAATCGGAATTAAATAAAACAAAATTGAGATACGGCAATTATGGTCTCCATAGGTGACGGTTGTCCCTACCAAAACATAATTTGCTTAACATAGTCATAAATTGGATTCTTAACAAATAACACTTTGCTTGGACATCAATTTTAGACCGTGTTTAATTAAACACGCGTATTTTTGTGGTAAGACTCTCTGGTCTGTGTTCGTTATATATTCAAAACTAAACTCGGATGTGAAATTTCATCTTCATCCGTCTTCCAACAAAAAAATAAACACTCGTTAAACCCTGTGTTAGTCCGGGCTCCTTTGTAGAATAGACCATCTGCCTTCCTTGCCAAGCAGATCGAAAATGTGAGCATAGGCTCACCGTCACTAACACCGTGACATCTGACTAGGTGGTAGAGTTTAGCAGCGACCCGCCCGGATTGGTACTACCGCCTTACCTATTCCTGCCTCCATAACGTCATGACGTGTTCCAGTGCGGAGAATAAAGTAGCCGGTAAACTTACTTTTGCTCGAGGCCTTAAATCCCGGCCTCAGGTTGGCAACGCACCATTACCACCTTTGGTGTCTTTAGGCGGCGTGAATTTCTTACCATCAGAAATCCGTCTGCTTGTTTGTCTTCCAATATCATACAAAAAAACACATGTTTTTACCAAACACTGTCTAAAATTGGATTCGCAACCAATAACATGCCGCCACATCATCCACTTGTAGCATGTTGGTTGAATCAATTTTAGACAGTGTTTAGTTAAAAAGGCGTCTTTTTTGTGGTAACAACGGTCTATGTTTGTATTACAATCATTCAAAAACTCGGATGCGAAATTTCAACTACATCTGCCTTACTACAAAAAATTAAACACTCGTTAAACACAAAATATTTTACCACTGTTTAAAATTGGATTCTCAACTAACAAAATGCTACCAATGCACAGTGCACATCATCCACATGTAGCATCTTATCACTAAACTTGGATGCGAAATTTCAACTCTAAGTTTCGGTAACTTGTTAAAAATTCAGTAATTTCATTTGAATTTTTAACAATAGTACCTAGTTTTTTCAGCAGGTGCCATATGATTCAATCTCGACTTGAACTACAGATTATGTAATAGTACTGAAATAAAAGACCGAGTCAAAGTTATTATAAAAGCTTGTATAAACCATTATATTCTCTTTGGTATAAACAGTTGCATATCATTCACTCAGTCATTCAGTTCGTGCGGTTCACCAGAACGATGTCCGATGCTCTAAATTCCGAATAATGACCATTGTCACTTGCATGCATTGAATTAGTACACAAACATTTCAAACTATCTCTTTGTTACAGTGACATATCCTTTCGACTTGACGAAGACAAGGCTGCAAATACAATCTGAAGTAGCTGCTGCTAAACAGGGGTTTACGGTAATATATTTTTGAAGTTATACTTCTTTTGGCGCGTTAGGAAAAAATGATGAGGGTAAACTTTTACGATGCGCGCACACCGTCACGAAAAACCGACATTATGAAGTTAGCTATAGATAACATTTTGGTTTTTAAAAGATTTTTATCTTATTACGCCGAAGAAGTATAACTTCTAACGCGTGTACATAAGTACACACACTTTTTTATGTAATAAGACAGTGAAAAAGCACATGGTCCTCCTTTTTTATTGCAAAAGAAAACAAGGTTTTTCGACGCCATAGATTTTATAACATCGCTAGTTTGTGACCGAGGTGTTAAGCCTTAACATCACGTCTACGGGCAACACTTTTCAGAATGAACCCGACAATGCCTAACAAGTGTTTCCCGCCATGATGATATTTCATTGTGTCAATCGAAACAAGTGGTCTCATATAACCTACGCTCACCTCTTTGTCTTGCCAGGCATTAGGCAGAATGTCTGTTAGACACAAGAGACACGAACCGAAATGAGGGAAATTTAAATATTTCCACTCGAGGTAAATTTTCTAGATTTCCAGTGTTGCGAGACTAATATGTTAAATAGGGGACTAATTTATATTACAGGCTCTAATGTAGCATTATGTTAAAGCCCAGGACGTTTTAAAAACGTCACGTTTTGCAATAGTATACTATTTAAAAATACCCTAAGTATATATAAATGTACCGTTTTAGAATTTGTAGCTATATTTTATGAAAAATAATAATTGTTTTAGCATTCTCCCGCCCAAAGGCGGCGTAAGGTGTAGTTCAGCTTCAGAGTAAGTCGTGTATTTATGGTGCAATAGGCCTTGGAGTCGAAATCAGTTGAAAGAAAAGTATAATAACTCCTCAATGTTATTGGATTATGTTTTATAGGTACTTTATTGATAAATTATTCTATTCTCAACGCCACTTGTTTTCAAGGAGTTTTAAAACTAAAAAGTAGAAAAAACTGTGTTTTTTTTAGTTTTTTGTGTATAATTAATAAATTTGACTACTCTCAACTGTGATTCGGCCTCTCGCGTTGTTCTGCAGCATTAAATAATCGCCTCTGTGGTCAGCGGTCCGGCGTCGGACTTGACTTCTTGAGGGACCTCAAGGGTTCGATTCCCGGGTCGGACAAAAAATAGATATTGTATATTTACAATTTTCTTATAAAAAATAATGTTGCCCGGGAATGGATATGTGCCTGTTTGGGGAGAGGCTTGTCACCTATCACATTGTGGGACTTAAGTGTCTTCGGCTAATCGTGGGTGCCTTGGTTGTCTCTGCTTACGCCTTCGGGGATATGGGCGTGAAGATACTAAATAATTGTACTGTAAAGTGAAAAATGTTTCTTGCTTTGAATGCTTTGCAGTTTGTGGTAGATAAAATAGATATTAGTTTAGTAAAACATCTTTTAATTTGTTTGCGACTTGTAGGTGTATTTATAGGTATTATAGTTTCTCAGTTAATAGAAATTACAGTAAAACATTGTGAAGAAGTTTAGCTGTTGTCTAAAGTTGTAAGTTTAACAAAGGAAATAATAGTAGAAGGGAAATCGATATACCTACACATATATATTATATTGAATTGAATTATGTAGGTATAAGTTTGAAAAATTAAATATTTCATTATATTTTATCTCAAAAGTAATACTCTTTTAACTGGCCGAGTTAAATTATGAAATGGCCGTAGTAGTAGGTAGCGTACTGAAGTTTCATGGTTTAGCACAGAGTACTAATAAGGTGTACTAGTACATTTTACGAGAATAGTTTTACAGTGCGAATCCAAAAATGTCCGATTAAGCACAAGACTATTGTATTATACCAAATAAATTATAGAACTTTCATACTGATAATTAAAGCAATTCGTGCAAAATTATTCCCTAACCATTCCAAAATATCAAAAATATCAAAAATGCACAACGTTTATATTCAAGTTTTCACTTCTGCCGGTACTCCCGAAGTCTTCCCGAAAAAAAATTAAAAAAAAACCGTCTTTTTTACTTTTCTTTGTATAACAAATAAGTTAGACTATTCTTAACGCCATGTGTTTTATTAATAACTGTCGTTTTTTCGTCATAGCGAACCATGAAAAAAAATAGGTAACTCGTATTCACGTATTTACAAACCAATTACATTTGTTACTTTAACAAATTGCAGCCCATTTAATGCTTTTTTTTCATGAACATACTGCGTGTTTGTATTAAGTAATTTGATTTCCATGTGTCGCAGTTGGAAAACCATGGCATGATCAAAACTGCAGTGGGCATAGCGAAGCAGGAGGGGGTCTTGAAGCTATGGAGTGGTCTCTTGCCGATGTTCCAGCGACATGCGATATACTCTGGATGCCGATTGATCTTCTACGAACATTTCCGAAATCTTGTCAAAGATGAACAAGGGAAGATATCTTTGGGAGCAGCTTCCGTAGGTAAACATTTTGAATTCAGTTTTCTTCAGACATACTTGATTTTTTATAGGCAGAAACTATGGATTTGCAGCATCACGTTATGAAAGAAACAAATACAAGTGAATCCTATGTTTTGAAGTTTTTAATCGAGTCGGCCATTTTTTTCAAAAACTCTGCTAATTAGTCACGGTGGTAAATTTTTATGACATAATATTTTTTTCCTCTTTACAATTATGATTAAAAGAATAAAGAGGAAATGTTTGTTTTACAAACGAAATAATTTCGAAATAGTTTAAACTACATTTTTTTTCACCATTCTTAGTGACCATTCACACAATTTATATATGTACCTACACACAACCCTATTACACGTTGCTTATAAACTCTATACAATCGAAATCGTAATTAAGTTGGCATCGAGATGTGACGACCCCATCGCCTGCTAGTGGGTACTAGGTTATTTTTACAATGGAGTCGGTCTTACCAAAGTGTTATGTAGCAGCTTGCACAAATAGGTACCAGCTCACTACCTATTCCTGCCGCCATAAAGTCATGATTCCCCGTGTTGGTCCGGGCTTCTTTGCAGAATAGACCATCTGCCTTCCTGCCATGTAACTTGTAAAAGGCGAGCATAGGCTTACCGTCACTAACACAGTGAAATCTGACTAGGTAGTAGTTTGGCAGCGACTCGCCCAGATTTTTACTTTTGCTTTACCTATTCCTGTCTGCCATAATGTCAGTGCTTGCCGTTGAAGTATTCCGGTTCAGAGGATAAGGTATCCGTTAATTTACTTTTGCTCGACGCCTAAAATCCTGGCCTCAGGGTAGCAATGCACCATTACAACCTTTGGTGTCTCAAGGCGTCGTGAATATCTTACCATCAGCAAATCGGTCTGCTTATTTGCTTTTCAATATGATAAAAATATAAAAATCATAATGGAGGGTAGAGTAGCCAGCTACCTAGCCTTACATTCCGGCCGTTAGATAGTGGACGACCAGTAACATCTATGTTGTCTATTAGCGACAATTGTCATTAGTTAGTTATTAGACCATTTGTTACTTTTCTACAGAAAACATAACTAACATATATCATAATAAAATTATTTTTTAGTATCCATCTCGATAACGTCAGCTTTCAAACAACGAAACCCGCATACAAATCGGTCCATTCGTTTAGTAGTTATGGTGCCACAGATAGACACAGACACTTTAAACGTATATCATCTTTTTCGCCAGTGGTTAAAAAGCAACAGTAGCAGCTATGTTTAGCCATAGAACTCGTTAAGTCGTAAATACCTAGTCTATTTATAGCATTACTACGAAGTCAATATAGCGGTTGATAACAAAATCGCTTTTATCTTTAGTGCTCAACATTAAGATAGGTGATATGCTATAGTAAATGGAAGAAGAAAAAGGTGCGTCGAAGAAAAATGAAGATGACTCAATTTTTAAACTTGTTTTTCCTATAAGTATAATAATCCAAATTATAGTAAGTTAAATATCTAGGCCATTTTCATAATGAAACCGAAAGATTATGATAAAATTAAGATAGTCTTTTAAATATTTTTTTTTCTATCCACATTTTTATTTTTAGTCCTCGCACTATACGAGTGATATTATTCGTAGATGTGCTTCGTCTTAGAGTCTCCGAAACCGGCGTGTTTGTATGAAAAGGGTTATGAATGTGAAGGAAGCAAGATAGGTTTGTCAGGATCGTGAGGTCTCGATAGGGCACTCGATACTCTCGGCCTACTCCGTAAGGGACTTGGCGTGAAGATATGTATGTATGTATGTATATGTGTGCTACGTGGAATATGACATTTATTATTTTAAATTTTTATTTGAAGCCCTCCTACCGGGTGTGCTAAGTGGAATACTTTAGGTGTGCTTCGTTTGGGTGCGCTTCACGGAATACCTCACTGGGTGACCAGCTAAAATAGTGAAGTTCCACAATCGATAATTTTAGTATATCTACCTATCTAGGAAAAATTGCAAGAAGAATGGGTAGACATTTAAGTATTGCGAAATTTGTTTTATTTTATAACGAAAAATACTAAAATTATTCTAGATGTATCAACTGTTAATATGTAGCATGATGTTTTAGTAAAATTATTATGTTTTTCACATTTTTTTATCTGTATTTAAAGAAGATTTTATATCTATAGGTATTTAAGAAGGCTTAATATTCTGTCAGCACAACGAAAATTATAATTGTGGCAGCTCTCGTATTCAAGTTCAAACAGTGTTAAATTACTTACTTAAGTAATAAAATGCAGGATAAATATATATTTTTTTTAAATTAGGAGTATAAAAAGGGCTGTTAGTTCTTTTAAAGCTGTCGAGATGTAGTCTTCAATTTTAAATATCAAAATTCAATATCTACTTATCGTCTAACATAAGAAGGACGACTAAATTACTCGTTCACAAAATTTATCATTTAATGAAAAAGTTTTAACAGTTTTAAAAACATAATATTATATTCGATCAATAAATTGAAAGTAAGCATCATAACTATTTTTTCATTTAAAAAAATGTGCTAATGTTAATTAACTGATTCGGAAAATTCTAGATCCCATTCTGATTATTTTATAGTTTCTGTGGTCTAGTGGTCCGGTGTTGGCGTTGACTACACATAGTCTCGTGTTCGATACCCGAGTCGGGAAACTTAAAATGTGTTTTTTTAATTTGTAGTAAAACTTCGTTGTAGAGATTGAATAAGTGTTATATTAGCGATAGATTTGCCACCTATTACATTGAGGGACCAAGTACTACCTTGGGATTATCGTGGGTGACCTGGTTCTACAGCTGCCTACTTCTTTACTCACGCCCGTACCCCCCGTACGGGCGTGAAGATACTTACTTACTTTTAGTATCGAACAAATTTATCTATACTTACCGTTATTGGCATTAAATTTTGGCAACCATTTTTAAATATTTGGCAAAAAAACATTGGCAATGTTATGTGTAGTTAAAGATACGATATATGACTACATCTTATTTCCACCCTGGGAACAGATGGGGATTTTTGGCCTTCGGTTGACTGGGAATAGATTAGCCCCTTAGTGGATACATAGGTATTACTGCATACTGGCACAATATCGACATAGTTCGTTTTAAATTTTGCTGATATCATTTATCATTAAAGCATGGGATATTAAGTTAAAAGCTGCCAGTCATTTAATGTTATATATTATACACTCAAATTCACACATTCCACGATCAGATCACTCGGATATTACCCGAGGGTGGTGTCAAGAGTCTCCGGAACCGGCATGTTTGTATGAGAAGGGTAATGAATGTGAAGGAAGCCAGGCAGGTTTATCAGGATCGTGAGGTTTGGCACTCGATACTCTCTGACTACCCCGTTAGGGACTTGTCGTGAAGATATGTTTGTATGTACAATGTAATTGCCCCCAATGTGATAGTTGGCAAATCTATCGTTAATCTGTTATTACTTATTCAATCCTAGGTAATGTTCTTCTTATTAGAACATCGAAACAATACATATGGTGCTACCTGGCCCGAAATAAAACCCGGGACCGAATTTAGTCAACGTCAACACGGCGAGAACACTGGACTTAGAGGCGAGAGGCGATAAATGTCTGATATCAAAATTCTGTTTCGATGGATATTATTTAGTTTCCGATCGAAACTGATTTTTCAACAAAAAACCAAAACCGAACTTGCTCTCAGTTTTGGCCGAAACCGAAACTTACCTAACCATGTTACAAATTTATTAACTTATTTATTTATGTTATTAACTTAGATCATATAATATTGATATCTAGTTTACTTCCATTCATAGTTTTTTATAATTATACCTACAGCCAGTTACACAACTACAATGTCTAGAAGTATTTAATTAAAAGAAAGTAACTCGTAGTTATTAGGACTAGTAAATAATTTAAATACAGAGGTAACATATTTATAGAAATCTTTATATACTTAGGATACCGCATTACATAATATAGTATCATAGATATAGGTACTAAATAAATACCTAGGCAAGTACCAGTTAGCAGCAAAATTTGCTGAAGACCGTGCAATAACAATTCATGAACACAGGAGTTTCGGCACGTCAGAAAGCTTCGACCATTTTTTGGGCCGAAACTGAAACCGAAATTTTCGGCCATTTACTAAATCATTATTTTAATACCATTAGATATAATTGGAAGACCTAAGATGTATACGTCACCCTACTAGCTACGATCTCAAGGAAATAACAGTAAAAACTATCTAATTGTAGTAAAGAAAGCGCACGTCCATGACTCAAACCTACATATTACCTACAGTTTGACGTCAATCCTGTAACTTATTAAATATTTAACGATGCAATACCGTCTTTACCATAAGGGCACACGGGGCCAGTGCCCAGGGCCCCTATGTTCAGAGGGCCGAAAGATCGACCATTTCACTCATTTTTAACCTTAAAATATTTTGGTTGGGTGCATTTCGTTTTTCTCGTTGCTCTAATTCGGGAGCGTTTAATTTCGCAGCTAAGAACAACTAAGTAATTTGTCAAAAATTATGAGCACAGAAAGTGTCATTCTTTAGAAAATTGAGTTTGAGGATTTCACAAAAAATCCCGAAAGAAACTACTATCGTTATCATAAAAAAACAGCAGCATACTAATATTATTAATGACATATTGTGATCAACTAATGTAATTGATTACCCAAAAAATCATAGTGAAATAAATTGTTAAGTTTGATTTATTTACATTCTAAAAGGGCCCCAAGTTTTTGTGTGCCCAAGGGCCCCAGCATAATCTAAGACGGCCCTGTAACGATGTGTTTGTGCTGATATTGATTTATACTAGAATAGAACTGTATTTATTTTTCTACACAATTGTCTATTTGGACAATCAACCGTAGCGCCATTGTAAGTCTTCTAGTCTTGATA
>NJDC01002371.1:49021-60257 GCA_002245475.1 Calephelis virginiensis
GGGGGGGGGAGGTCTTTAAAATTCTACGATCAGTCACGAGACGGAGGTGGGGTGACAGATTTTTGTTACGTAGTCGATTTCGCCAACGCGTGCTTCTCAAACAACTAGTGGCGCTGACGTAAGTATATTGATATATCAGCTGATTGAAAACAGACACAGGCAAATTGTAGTTTAGTGAAGTTGTCGAGCAAGTCCACGAGAATCTACGCTATACAATATTTACTACGTGAAAACTTGAAGGGGAGGGGGAGGGGTCTTTGCATATACTACTAGTGGTTACCGACGGGAGGGAGGGGTCGAAAAATCTTAAAAATTGGTCACGTAGTATGGGTACGTTCCCTAGTCTCTTTCCACCCGGAGAGCCTAGTGCTTGTTCGCTGTCTAATACCATAAAATAAAATAAATAACCATGTCGTAGCGTGAGCTAGAGACATATACTTTCACAAGCCACTATCACAAATCTACAAGATTACTTATATCGAGTTTGTCATTAGTTATATGAAATGCTCGAATATTTTGAATAAACAATAAACTGGACCATACTGATTGCTGACGAATGGTGACCATGTTTGAGCAAAATCGTGAATCACAGACGAAAACTGGTTCCAGCTCTCGTGTAGGCTGATTCATTTGAAGCTGGTTTAATTGACCGCCTCGTTGGTCGAGTGGCTAGCGTACACGCCTAACTACATCGACTTACCGCGAGGCTCGGGTTCGATTCCCGACGAGGGCAGGCATGTGTGTGATGAACATTTAGATATCTGCATTTCCGCGCCTGAGTGTTTATTAAATTTATTCTGGTATCTATTTAAGTATTTCTATGTATTAGTATCGTTGACTAACACCCATGTATATTTGTGGGAGTTATCCAGGGATATTTATTTATTTATTTAAATTGGCAAGAAAGTTTGGTGAAAATCTCAAGATATATTTAAATTTAAGCACTTCTCAATATGGGTTAGATTTTAAGTTTAAAGTTTAAGTACTTTCAAATAGTGCGTCCATGGTGTAGCGGTTCAGGTGTTGGACTTAACTGCATTAGGTCCCGGGTTCGATTCCCAGGTCGGGCATTAAAAAGAAAATTTAGTTTTTCCAATTTTCTAAAATGTTGCTCGGGATATGTGCCCGGTTGGCCTTGCCACCTATCACATTGTGGGACTTAGTGTCTTCGGTTAGTCGTGGGTGCCTCGGTTGTGCCTTTGCCTAGCTCTTCGGGGATATAGGAGTGAATATACTTTTTTTTAATAGTGAAAACCCAATCATAAGTGATATAGCAGTATTCACCCGTGTGTTATCACATTGTGGGACTTAGTGTCTTCGGTTAGTCGTGGGTGCCTCGGTTGTGCCTTTGCCTAGCTCTTCGGGGATATAGGAGTGAATATACTTTTTTTTAATAGTGAAAACCCAATCATAAGTGATATAGCAGTATTCACCCGTGTGTTCTTAATGTTGTGCTACCTTAATGAGTAACAGGCCGATGTTATTGTATAAATTTTGTGCGTGGAGACAGCTAGGAGGAGCTGCGCATAGGCAACTGTTTAGCCTTGTATCAAAACAGGTTCCCGCTGGAGACTTGAGGCTGAGGGCAGAAGCTAGTAAATATATTTTTTTTTACCAAATAATCTGTGGCTTTTTTATGTGACAATAGAAAGAGATAACAGTGGTCTTGCTGGTAATAAAACATTTTCGCTTTGCTCGACTTTTACAAGTTTTTCTTAGTCTAAAGTTTGAATAGAGCCGATAAATCGACTTTAACCTTTATCAATGACTATTTGTTTACCCTCGATTTCGCTGAATACAAACTTTCATCCACCATTATATTACTTTAGGGGTTGGCATTTAAAAAAAGTATGTTTAAACTCGGGTCTTTAACTATATGCGTATAAAGTATGTGATCGCCCATATCCATGAACGGGTAGGCAGAGGCATAACCAGGTCACACACAATTAGCCGAAGACACTATGCGTATTAAATTGCATCAATTTCGCGGTTTAGCCTTGAAAGCGAAACTGACCGACAGTCTGATTTTTATATTATTAGTATAGAAGTATGGAATAAGCCTCTTTAGCATCAAGTCGAAACCGTCTTTAAACAACCGAACGATAGGCCTGTAAAACTCGAATGAGGTAATTTAATAATCTATAATAATGGTATCTTTACACCCATATCCCCGCAGATTTAGGCAGTGGCACAATAAAGGCACCCATGACTAGCCGAAAACATTAAGTACCACAATGTGATAGGTGGCAAGTGTATCGCCATCCGGGCACATATATCCAACCCCGGGCAGCGTCATTTTTTATTAGAAAATTGAAATATCAAATTTTCTATTTTTTTTTATTGTCCGACCCGGAAATCGAACCCGGGACCTCAAGCAGTCAAGTCCGACGCCGGACCGCTATACCACAGAGGCGATTTTAGTCTATAACAAGGCAAAGCTTAAGCATTTTCCAACCATACACGTCAAGTTTAGACACCAAAAATGTTTACACGCATTGCCAATTTCAGCTGCAAGTTTAAGACTCTTGGTAAACAAATTTGGTGGCTACACTACCGTCCAAAATATAGAAAAACGAAAATGGCGAACACGTACATTATAACGGAAGGAAAAGAAAAGCTGGTGGTAGTAATCCAGTTCACCTGTTGGAATAGTCTGCCGCTTATTTAAAAAAATTGGCACCAATGTTCACCTACTTAATTACTATAATACTCTATGTTCGAATGGGGTAGTCAATTGCTTAACCGGAAAACTATTCGATAAAGGTTTCCTTTGTTGATAATGGTTTACGAAATTAGGAATTAAATATCCTATTAATAACATAAATGCGAAAGTTTGTCTGTTTGTTTGTTACTCCTTCACGCAAAAACTGCTAAACCGATTTTCATTAATTTGGTACACACAGAGGGTAACTTAGATTAACATATAGGATAGTTTTTATCCCGAAATAATGTTCCTGTAGGACCACGCGGGCAACAGCTAGTTATTACATAAATCAAACGAAGAGCCGCTGCAATTCGGACGAGTCATATTCATACGGACTAAAATACCAAATATCCAATTAAGAAATGTATTTGTCATCGTGTGCTAAACTTCGATTACTATTCGCAATTCATTAACTAATGACTATACGCAAGTGACTAATTTCATTAATTCTATACACAATCTAGTTTAAGGCTGTGGACACACTAGGACTGCTAGCCGTCGACCTTGCCTGTTTCTCAATATATTTTAATTAATGAAAAAAATACACAAATCGCTATTACTTTTATTTTTTCGATATCATTACTAATATTTTACAACAATAAAATTATTTTTTTAACAGCTGACTTTTTTGACACTTCAAACTAATTCCGAGTAAGTAGTTGCAATATCTAATAAGGTGACTGTTTTTAGCGGTTTACGAATAAGTACCTCAAAACAAATAAAAAAGTAACAAGTATCTTCACGCCCATACCCCGAAGGCGGTAGGCAGAGGTACAACCAAGGCACCCACGACTAGCCGAAGACACTAAGTCCCACAATGTGATAGGTGGCAAGCCTATCGCCAACCGGGCACATTTCCAATCCCGACCAAAATTTTTTTCGTAGAAAATTGGAAAAATCCAATTTTCTTTGTGTTGGCCGACCCGGGATTCGAACCCGGGACCTCATGCAGTCAAGTCCAACACCCGGACCGCTAGACCACAGAGGCGACCACAAAACAAATTAGAATCTTTTTATTATATTATTATCAACTTACTGTGATTTAATAGGTAACATAAATAAATAAATGTCCCTGGACAAGTTACCCAAATTGAATCTAACCCCAAAGTAAGCAAATTATATGCTTGTGTTATGGGTGTTACTCAACGATTTTAATACATAGAAATACTTAAACAGATACCAGAATAAAATTAATAAAGACCCAGACCCGGAAATGCAGACATCTAAATGTTTATTCACACAAATGCCTGCCTCCGTCGGGAATCGAACCCGAGCCTCGCGGTTGATCAGTGTAGTTAGGCGTGTACGCTAGCCACTCGACCAACGAGGCGGTCATAATAAGCACATATTAAGCACCTTAGTCTTTAACATGACTCCGTATTATTCATTATTAGGAAAACAAGACTTTAATAATTAAAAATTGTTGTTGTGTGATGACAGCCGAAGACTAGCATTTTAAACCAATATGAATTACCTCACGAGCCTATACAACCCCCCAAACTAAAATATAATCTTGAAAAATTATAGATAACGACACGCTAAAGGTTAGCCTGCGATCATATTATGTCTGGTGCGTCCCAACATTAAATGTGGACAGCGAATAACAGAACATCGTGAGTCACATAACGAAGGAGGGCGAAAGTCTTTTTTTATCAACCAATTTAACTCATGATAGAATTGTTTAAGTGAGTAATACTGCGGTGGTAACGAGTGTCAGATCACCCTTCGCTTTTTATTGGCTATCATGTTTAAATTTATTAATCGCCAATTGTTTTTCCATTTACACCATCTCAGTATTAAATTAATGTGATACGACATAATTTTAAGTAGAAGATCACATCAGAGTCTATACGCATAACCAATTTTTGTGTGATTAAACTTTTTAATGTCATAAGACGGCAAATACGCACATGGCGATCCTTATGATAAAATCCTGGATGAAGAGACAATAGTGGTCTTTAACCTTAGATGTTACGAATGGATATCTTTCCTGTGGGCGGAAGGTTAGGCTTATTGTGCAAATTTATCGCTACCCTACACTCCAGACCGTAATATAACAGCGTCATTATGGTGGCAGTAATAATGCGGTGCCTTGCAAGTTGCTTGCACAAGATTCTACCAACAGTAGAAATGTCAGCAATTACAATTTAACTTATTAAAAATGCAAAGCAGAGATGAGAGATGTTTTTAAGCTGATTGTCTCTAGCTTACTTTCTCTTCGTTTCCTAATCTCTTACACTTGGAGTAGATCTTAGGCATCCCTATAGCAGGCCTTTGACACACATATCTTGTTCCACTAAATCCAGAAAATGTTTGCTATATGTATAATCATTATATTATACCGTTACATTCTTATAGTTCACATTTTCAAATGAATCAAGAAAATGTATGCAATTACAATTCTTATGTTTTTTATGTATTGGAGTAAACAATATCACTTTCTTACTTTCATTCATTAAACGTGAGAGTTTTCTGCAAATACTCAATTAATAAATGTATTGTTTGTTTGCGACTGGGATTTTTAGTAGTGCAATAACAACTACTTGTTCCATAGCAAAGGAAACAATTCCCCTTACATATTCTCTAAAATTCTCTTTCAAAATGCTACTGACCTCCAGGAATAAAAAAAAGCTGTTAAGCAGAAATTGTAACAAAACACCAGACACTAACAATCAGCAGTCACCTAAATATGCAGAAACAAAAGTAATTATCCTTGTGAAGAGTGAAGGTTCTGGGGAAAGTTCAGTATGTTTAGTTTCACAATGAATGTACAACCAAAATTGGAAAAATCTTTAACCAGGCAATAGCATCCATTAATTTATTAACATAACTGTGTACCAGAAACATTGAAAATCAGCCCTTAATAAATAAAGAGCTGCAATCACTTTGGATATGGTATTGCAAGAGGAAAAGATATTTCAGCTATGTTCATCTTATTTAAACAATATGAGTCGCACATAGAAAAGACTAGAAATAAAATAGATAAATTAAAGGCTAAATTACTACCCTTAATTAGGATAAAAACTTTTTTTTATGATTTCAGAAGGCAAACAAGCAGACGGATTTCCTGATGGTATGAAATTCACGTTGCCTAGAGACACCAACAGTGGTGCGTTGCCAACCTTAGGCCGGGATGTTAGGACTCGAGCAAAGGTTTACCGGCTATGTTACCCTCCGAACAGGAATACGTCAATGGCAAGCACTGACGTTTGGCAGCAGGAATAGGTAAGGCGGTGGTACTAATCCGAGCTAGTTGCTGTAAAACCCGACCACCTAGTAGAATCTCATGGTGTTAGTGATGGTAAGCCTATGCTCGCCTTTTACGAAGGCCTTCGCCTTGGCAGGAAGGCAGATGGGTCTATTCTGCAAAGGAGACCAGACTAACACGGGGAAAACTAAACTTAACAACCCAAATTGACCATACTAACTGACGTGTAATCAATACTTATGTATACAGTTTCAACCCACTACTCTAGTATTTAGATCTAACTCAAACGTTTTTACAAATTTTTAAAAAACAAAATGCACTGTTTACTTTGATTTGAGCCAGTAACCTTCAGCACTTTTTTATAATGTGTAAATTTATTTCAAGCAGGGAATAATTTACCAGTTGCCACATTTATTTACCAGTTTTTTATCAAAATTATTGGAATGCCTGTAGTGTGTCACCACAATTGCCAAGGATTTTTTTGCCTGGAAGCATTCATGCTTGTTTTCGGTGTTATCTATCTCTATCTCTCCATAATCTATCTCTTTCCTGTTTAGCAGAATACAGCTGAATATAGAAGTTAAAATAAGGAAGTATAACATTTAATTATTAATATTTTAATAGGGCATGGGTAAATGGCAGTAGTGGTTAAAATGTTGATCAAGTTGCAAGCAGTATCATCTTTATCTATTATTATTCCCTCATCATTATCGACAGAACTTTTAATATCATATTTGAAATGCACAAGACTCTCTTAGGGACAATTTCATAATGTTTAAATTACTTTGTCACACATTTTTATTGTATAACTCCTCGGGATTCATCCCCGGGAACAAATCATCGGGATTTCTTGACAGACCCTTCATTTTTATTTATTTTTATTTAGTTAGTTTATTTCTATTAACGTAACGGCTGCAGGTAGCTGAGCCTTCACCATTACGTTGCAGTGGCTATGAAAGACAAATAATTTTAAATATGTGCTCTACTGGCACAGTTTTTCTAAGAAGGGAAAGAATACTAAAAATAGACTTGTTTGAAATAAAAAGTACATGTGATAAGTACAAAAGTATAAGTGTTTCTTCCTTTAGAAAATATAGACCAAATATGGTTTCTCTGCAAGTTGTAATTAGCTTACTGACGAAGTATTCAAAATTATTTGTGTTATTATTATTGCTGTGGTTAAGAACCATGTAACTCAACAGGTTAATAAGAAAGAGCATGCAAAAACACAGAAAACAGTCAGAAAAATATTTATGCTTTCAATTTTCCCCAATTTGATAACTATCTTCAGCTTACAAATACTTCTGAGAAATTTAGTCACCATTTTATCAATATGCTAATAGATAACAAATTAAACATATTGACAAAGCTTCAACTTATTGAATTTATTAAAATACACTTATCAATACTTTCTTGGGGGTCATTCACATGGTACTTAAAACAATTAAAGAGTGATAACTAATTCATAAACATATTCAGAAGAATTATTATCTGATAATATAGTATTACTTTTGTCTTACATTGCTAAGAGTAGCAACTATACCACCTTTGTTAGCCAAAGACCATTGAAAGTAATATTTGATTAGATGTCACAAATATCACTATGTCTTTTTCACCAGCAAACAATAACTTGACAAATGGCATATTCCACTTGCTCAGAAATTGTGTTGTATTTCAAAAGAAAAAAATAATGTCAATCTTGTTAACTTGTTCAAAACAATTTTCATTGAAAGTACAACACATATACAACATTATTTTTTTTTATAGTCACCTCTGTGGTCTAGGGGTCTTGATGTTGGACTGAACTTCATGAGGTCCCGGGTTGGTTGGTTTGGAAAAAGAAAATGTGGTTTTCCCAATTTTCTAATAAAAATAATTTTGCTTGGAATTGGATATGTGCCTGGTTAGCAATAGGCTTGCCACCTATCACATTGTGGGACTGCATTGTGGCTCTGCCTACCTCGTGCGTGAAGATACTTTATTTTTATTTTATAAGTAGCAAGGGACAGGATATACTAACCACTTTGGAAGGGTTTATCTTTTAACTGTTGACTTCCAGAAAACGGGTTTTAGGAACCTAAATCAAATTATGAAATTTGTACAGATTAAGTTATTGGTATTCAGTGTCAGTTAACTGACTAATCAGTGTGATTAAAACTTGTACTTACTTGACTGACAGTGAGAAATCCCCTGGGCTAGATTCACTGATCCTTATGAGAAAACCTCCTTCTGGTTTATTTACTAACAGTTTTTCTGCATCTGCCCTTGTGATTCTACCGTAATACCAGCTAAAACATATCATCATTGTTAATAAACTAATAACAAAACAAACAATATAAAATGTGAAGACAAATTGAGCAATTTGGTCACCATAATTTTGACCAGTTGTTGGACTTGACCACATGAGGATTCCCGCGTTGGGCAATAAAAACAAAATTTGGTTTTTCCAATTTATAAACATTCATATTACAGTGTTTGTTTTTTAATCAGTATTGATGATTATTAAAATGCAATTGTCTAGTCCTTTACAAATTAAATGTCTACAAAAAGAGAGTATATCTAACCTTCTGGAGATTCATCTGTTTATTATCTTACCTTATAATAGACTAGCCTTATCAATGGAACATATACTAAATTCTATTCACTCATAAGAAAACTGAAGCCAATTCTATATTACATCAAAAGCCTTTGACTAAAGAAGATGCCAAAAACTTAAGTCATTAAATGTATGTAAAATTTTTCTAATTATAATTAGACAAATTCATTTGTGCAAATTCTTTACATTATTGACATCTACACAATAAACATTTTAGTGTACTAATTATTAGATACAGCCTAGTAAACACTATATTGTCAAAATTAATATCGTAGTGACAAACTACAATAATTTTAAAGTTTAATTTTAAAAAATGCCTCAATTTCATTGACTTTTCACTTTTAGCAGCTTTAATTTTTTATGTAGACTATATTTTTCTAAAAATGTTGAGTAAAGAAGCATTCTAGAAATTAGATATTGTAATATATTAACTGATTTGGTTTTCTTCCTAGAACTAATAAATTTTGCTTAGGACTACTAATGTATACTTAATGATAAAATATATTCTTTGCTTGCTTACCTATGACTTTTCATTTGAATATAATTGCTAGGAATAAGACCTTCCTTGCCGTCTAATTCAGCCCTGTACCAATTCATATCGTCCTCCATATTAAGTATCTGCAATAACAAACGTTCTAGAAGGTATCTAATGGCTTAACAAATACTTGAGTCTTGCACTGAATTAACGGAAGTAAACTTACTTTAAGAACTTGATTCTTCTTAAAACTGAGTTCATCTTCTGCAGTCGCAGTGAAATCGTGTTTTGCTATAGCCTCCATGTTCAAATTAGGCACTTCACTTTCTGTCACTGATTACTAAAATAACTCACTAAGTATAAAATACTGTACCCACTTTTAATGTCACGGTAATAAAATAATCATAATGCATGTAATTTCTAATAAAAAAAATCAGAATTTGTCCGTAATTTTGCAAATACGTAAGTCAATCCTTCTGATATCAAAAACTATACATCACTCAATGTTGCCAGATATTAAACTTGGATTTTACTTAATTTAATTCATGGTATTTCCCAGTTTCAATTTCCCCCGATTATGGGACATTTTAAAGACTCAATTGAGAAATAACTTTAATTTTTTTATATGTTTATTGTAACCTAAATTGCATGAACTTTTGAATATCAATCGGTTTACTATAATACCTACGTCAGACACCAAAGAGTAATAAAGTAACTGTCCATTCAGACACAAAGCCCTTAGACAGTTTGAGCGACTACTGTTGAACTAAAGTTATGCTAGATGTACAATGGAAGGCTTGAATGGACTTCAGGGAAGTTATTATATCAAACATGAAGTATTTTTTAAAATGTAAACCTTATATTTTACTACAAATAATGGTTATATTTATTATTGTTGAACTTGACGACTATCCTAGGATGTCATTGTCATGTCAAATATTTTCATTTGCTGTGACTTGATGTGACGTCAAGAAATTAATTTCAGACTTTATTTATTGTATTTTACACAATCTAAGTTAAGTTTTGCATACAGGTTTTGAATGCTCTTTTTTGTGTAGGTATGTTTCTTTTGTTTCTTGAACATAACAAGCAAAATAATTTATTCATGATGAGCAGATTAAAACAAAATTTTACAAATACTGTTGCAAAACTTGAATGCGCCTCTAAATGCGGTAACATGTTACGCACAAACAAAAATCATTCCAAGGTGTCATCGGGGATATGTGCAGGGGAGCGAGGGAGCGTTCCGTCTACCAATAAAGTCATGAAAATAAACGGGAACTAATTAATTTAACAGTACATATGTAATGATAACACAGACTTATTGTCAAACCAACATCAAACGTAAAGTCTGTTTTTTCCATTGACCTCTACCTATATTCCTATTTCTATGGTCTTTTCTTAGGAGCCCAATTTGGTAAACAATGGTTCGTAGTTTTAGCGCCGTCGAGAGAGAAGATGCACAAATTACCTAGGTATGTGCAAGTACAAAAATGGTCTAAGTTTCTTCGTAATTATTGAATTTCATACTTATATTGAATGAATTTAGTCGAATTGGGTGGCATTTTGTACAATTTTGTTAATTGAAAGTGCACAAATGAAATAATCCTGAAGAAATTAGCGTATCGTGTATTTCCTGTGATGAGCTTGAGTAATGAGGTCATCGCTTTACTCAAAACCCTGACATGACTTAGGTATTGATGACTTATGACTCGTTTGCCTACTCTTCTATAAAAAATAATAATAATAATTAGAATTAAATCCTGATTTTGGAGAATTCGATGCAAAATTCCTATTGACTAATGACAAAATACTAAACGATAATGCCAAAACCTTAAGAAAGAAAGAACTTATGTAACAAAATTTTGAAAGGGAAAGTTAGGTACCACTTTCCGATTTTGACGACGTTTACGATCAACCAGCAGTGATAACGGCTATGTTTTTGTGGAATGACTAATATGTTGCCAACCTCGCGGTTTTTTCAACTTCACCAGGCTTTAAACTGCTATGTTTATTTCATGTTATGTTTAATAAATAACAAAGAAATACTTATTGCTGCAGAAAAGTTGGTATGTTGGTATTTCAAATGAGCTATTTTATGCTTGTTTACATTTTTGACAGTTTGAAATTAGCCTCCAACTTAAACTTCGCTTTCAGTACATAGTTTTGATTGTTTTTAATATTTTAGGTGGGTACTGAATGTTGGTCAGATGTTAAGTGCCTAAGTTTGTTTAAATGCGTTGCATATAAATG
>NJDC01002371.1:67289-82619 GCA_002245475.1 Calephelis virginiensis
TAGGTAACTACGTAGTCGTCGTGCACCTGAGTCGTGCACAGTTATATGATGAACATTTATAGGATATGACATGACTTTCTCCTTTTCTTGCACATCCCATTTTTAGGGAGAGAAAGAGAGAGAAAAAATGTGCACGCCATACTGCTTACAATAGCTTACTATAGCAAAAAGTGTCGTTACAACTTTTCGTGGGATTTTTTTTCGTCTAGCTCCCTTTCACAATGCGCGATGCGGGTCCAATAGTAATGATATATTATTAGTAATAATGTCTAAACAATCTTTAATGTGACTGAGGGATGTTAACGCTTAACAAAAAACTAAAAAAAGAAGAAGAGGTCCTTACTTGGCGGGCCAAGTGTCATGTCAACTATTTTAAATATCAAGTGTCAACGTCAAAACTTCAAAAGTTTCTTTTTAGTCCGATCGCCTCCCAGTGGCATATACGCGTAAGTTTTTGTAAATCTCAAAATATTAAAAAAATCGCTTTATAATTTTAAAAAGTTCATTAATTTTTGTTTCGAAATGTATCTTCTGGATAAGTTGTACATGATCATTCAAAAATCACACTATTTTACGTTTATCCGGCGCATGTTTATAAGGTGATCATATGTTTTTTAATTTCAGGTTTAATCGTTACTCAAATAAACGCAACAATGTCGGGAGGATTAGACATTCTGGCCCTCAATGAGGAAGATGTAACCAAGATGTTAGCGGCCACCACTCACCTTGGATCTGAGAATGTCAATTTTCAGGTTAGTTACAATGTTTACGTTACTTTTACACACGATAGGTACTTTTGACTTTTGAGACCTTACAAGCCTTTTTTTCCCAAGAGATTTCTGAAACACCCTGACTAGTTAGATGTCTAATTTTTTGATTTTTAAATGAAAGAAATATTACATGAAACACATTGACTAATTACATATTTGTCAGATTTTAAATGAAAGAAATATCACACCAAGTTCAAAAGTAGTAAGTGATGATAAGAGAATCCGTTCCATATTAAACTCTGAAATTTATGAAGATCAATTCTCCCAACTGATTTTCCTATACTTAGATTAAAAATGTTTGTTTTATGAAGCATAGTAAATGACAAGTTTGTGTAGATGGAGACTTATGTCTACAAGCGGCGTCCAGATGGTACCCATGTAATCAACTTGCGCCGTACTTGGGAGAAGTTGGTATTGGCTGCTCGCGCTATCGTCGCTATTGAGAACCCAGCTGACGTGTTCGTAATTTCCTCACGTCCATTCGGTCAGCGAGCTGTCCTCAAGTTTGCAGCTCACACTGGTGCCACACCTATTGCTGGACGATTCACACCTGGTGCTTTCACTAACCAGGTACTTTTATTTTAGCAAAATCTTTTAACTAATACTGGCTAACCACCACTGGTGGTAAATGTAAATGGGCATTCAGTTTGTCTTTTGTACACTAACTAATTTTGGTGGTTTACAATAAAGTTAAATAAAACAGAAAATAGTTTAACTAACATTTGCCATCAATATGGAAATGATGCAGGCCAAAACCGGTCAGGAATCTATAGATAAATTAAAATGCTTTGTTCCAGTATTTTGTGAAAAGTAGAAATACCATTAAGTTCATCATGGTTAATGTTATTTAAATAAACAATAATTGATTATTCAATAACAGTAGGAATTATTTTTGTTTTTGATTTTAGAAATCTATATATCATCTTACTGCAAGAAGTTGTTATGTGACATATTCATTATTCTTAAATAAACAACTTCAACATATTAACAGTAAATTTTTGACTGCCAAAGTTGCAGTTATGGATTTCATAGAAAGCTGCGTAACGCAAATAAGTAAAAAAATATTGAGTTTCTGCATTGTCGAATATGTCAAAATGAATCCGCCAATAAAAGAATATACTAAGTGATTTTTTTGCAGTTAATGAGTTCTTGCAATAAGCTGATGTTATATACACAATTAAATTTAAATAACTATATATTGGTGTTGTAATTTTTTCTTGTATTTGATAAATTTACATAAAGGATTGGATAAATTTACAATAAGCTTTTAACTGAACTTACAATATTTAGGAAATTTACGAAATTAAGTTTTATTACTACTTTATTTTTGTGTGTTTTAAATGTCCAATGTTTTTCTGTAAAATTATTGAAGTTTTTTCCATGTGACAGTGTAGTTGTAAGCTTAATTTTACTTGTAGTAGTAGTTTGCTTAGTTTTGAGAAAAGACTTAAATGATGACAAAATTAACTAAGGAACCACTGACTGTGTAAAACAGAAATGATTAAAAATTTATCTGATTTTAACACATTTAAGTTATTAAATTTTAGTTGATGTCACTTCCATAAAATTAAAGAATTTAAAAATCATTTCAGATCCAAGCTGCCTTCAGGGAGCCAAGGCTTTTGATTGTGTTGGATCCTGCTCAAGACCACCAACCAATCACTGAGGCTTCGTACGTCAACATTCCTGTTATTGCCTTCTGCAATACAGATTCTCCATTGCGTTTTGTTGATATTGCTATTCCTTGCAATACTAAGGTAAATACATAGTATTAATCTCTAGATCCATAGTTATTATATGTACGTTAATCCTGTGTCCTCCATATGATCTACTTATTATTAAGTGGTAGAGTTGATCCAGATTGGTGTTACCACCATCTTACCTATGTCTGCTGCTGTAATATCAATGCCCAGCACTGTCATTTTTCAATCAGGATTCAAATTAAGGAGCTAACTATTTAGCCTGAGATTGGCAGGCAATGTGTTCTTCTTAAAATCATGAGATTTGTTTGTTTGATTGTTGATGATTTATAAAAAATGACATTCTGTGATTAGTGATTGATGTATGCTGTGCAAGTAAGTGATACCTTAAATATCGACTTGTATGAGAGACATTAATCCAGTTCATGAATTTTGTATTAAAGTCGGCTCATCAATTTGTACATAAAAATTAAAAAAAAAAAAACTCAGTGTTTATTTTTGTAGTGGACAAAAGTAAAATGTATGTATGTATGAATTTTTTACTATTTACATAATATAAAAATTCATGAATTTCTCTTTTGCAATTTAATTTTTTTCTAATTTTTTTTGTTTAATGAATTTGGGAATGTTTCATTACAGTCATCACACTCAATTGGTCTTATGTGGTGGCTTCTGGCACGTGAGGTGTTGCGTCTGCGAGGTGTTCTTCCCCGTGACCAACGCTGGGAGGTCGTAGTCGATCTCTTCTTCTACAGAGACCCAGAAGAGAGTGAGAAGGATGAGCAACAAGCTAAGGAGCAGGTTAGTGATGGTGTAATGTTATTTACATTACGTCTAATTGGTTTTAATCACATGCCACTTTTGGAAAAATGTGGACAAGTCATTTGCCAAAAAAAAATTAGAGATCTTAAAATTCACTTTATTTGTTCAAACAATTAATAATAGATTTCTGTAAAAGGAAAATCGTCACAGAGAAATTGTACTTATGAGATATTTGTTTAAAAATTCCTATCGATAATGTTAATGTAGTATCTACGTTTGTAGTAATAATTTATTGTTCGTTAGGCGGTGGTCCCAGCGAAGGTGGAGGCGCCGCCGCCGGTGCACGAGGACTGGATCGAGCCCGTGGAGCCGGTGACGTCGTGGAACGAGGAGGCCCCCGCCGCCGCGCCGGCCGCCGCCGCCACTTTCGGCGCGCCTGCCGCGCAGGAGGACTGGGCTGCTCAGGTATACTATATATCTATCTATCCCTTGATGCTTTGAATAAATCGACAGACTATAAAAAGCTAAGATATATTCCTAGTTCTAGGCAAATACAAATACTTATTGCATTATATACCCTCAACGAGGATCATTTATTTCTGAGATGTCTCCCAGGGATTGATGTTTACTTACAATTTAACAATATTAATTGGACTTTTAACCTCATTGGTCGAAATTCGACCATAATAAACTTTAATATCTTGTTGATAAAAACGCCATCTTCATTTCTCAAAACCAACTACTTTGTTTCCAAACTTTTTAGTGCGCCATCTATGATCTTTTATCGTTATCATCAATGTATTTGTGTGTATAAATGCATGGTGGTGTGGGTAATGTTTTATTTATTGATTTAATGTACTTTATAAGCATTATTATTCAGTTTTGGGTTTTGGCGCCATCGAGAGAAAAGATGGTCGAAGTTTTTTCATAACTATTGAATTTCGTGTTGATATTGAGTGAAATTAGTAGTTTTAAACAGAATACTATTTCTTTCGTACTTTGAAACTGGCAGAATCGTCTTAAGATAGATGGTAATTGCCAATACCCCAAAAGAAGAAGAAGAAGAGTGAAATTAGTATATTTTGGTGGCATTTTGTACAATTTTGTTCAGTAAAAGTGCACAAATGAAATAATCATGAAGAAAATAGCGTATCGTGTATTTCCTCGTTGCCGCTAAATCTCATTACATGAGCTTGAGTAATGAGGTCGCCGCTTTACCCAAGAGCCTGACATGACTTACTGACGACTTATGACTGATGATGATTGAATAAAATTGATTTAAAATTTGGTGCAAATTTCTACTTTACTAATGGCAAAATACTAACGTGAAGGCCAAAACCTAAAGAAAGAAAGAAAGAAGCATTATTATTGAAAAACATTAGCGTTCTGCACTTCTCCTATACATAAACTATAAGTGTGCCAAATTTTATGCTCCTGCGTCCGCGCAATTTTCGTAAAAAGGGATAAGTTTTGGAATCACGTTGACCATTTAAATTGAATTGAAACTTACGTATTGGCGTAAGAGAAATTTGACGTCACATTTGGCACGTTCATTGGTACTCCACAAAAACTACTGTGTGTTGTCACCGAATTTCATACTGCGTTCTTTGTGATTTTTGTTTCGCTGGCCGTTGAAGATTTCACTAAATGTTTGCTACTCGCCCAACGCGCGATATATTAAGTTTCATTGAAGTGAAATTTCTTTTCTAGTAGTTTCACTTCCTTCTTCCATACTATTGACGCACTCTTACTCAATTTGTTTTGTTTTGCCATTAACTAACTGGTTTCACTTTACAAGCATCGTCAGGGCTATTGTTATTATTGAGGTGTAATAGACCAGATGACGCTTGTGTAGTGAAAACGGGTGGTAAAAAGAAAGTAATAAAAATATATTGTAAGAAGTACCAGTGACTTCGATCTAGAATGAAATTCCACCATGCGCTGAACATCATTAAAGGCACTATTGATATTTATAAATCTACAAGATGAATTTTGCCACAAAGACAGTTCAACTGCAGTCTTAAAATAAAATTAATGCACACTTAACGGCCTCCGTTAACATAATGAAAAGGGTTTTAAAAAGTGTCTAGTACGCGAAACGTAAAATCGGTGCAAACGTAAGCAACATGCTCTCGCTTGTTATTATTTTTTTTGTCGAATAATAAATTGGCATGTAATCCATTACGAAACCTTTATAGTCATTCTAATAGCCAATGGCAGACCAAAAATTAATGGTAGGTATCTTAAGGTCACAGCTACGTGAAAATCTTTAGTGTTTGATTCTGACAAAAACAGGCATTAATGTGAACACTGATAGATGTCTAATTCTAGATCATGTTATTTAATGTTGTCTTGGTATTTATTAAAGTATTCCTTAGTAAGTATAGTAAATTAATACCAATACAATCAAAACTGGTTAACCGAAATGTGCGAATACTTGACAACTGATTATTAAAATAAAAATAAAAATGTCATGACCTTTAATAAAAAAAATATTCAAAAAATCACATTGTATAAAGCATAAAATTTACTTAGTTTTTGATTAGATCACATGTAGCTATCTAAGGATGCTTAAAGGTATTCTCTATCTATAGATTATTTTCGTCAAAGTTCGTTACGTAAAAGTAGCATT
Source organism: Calephelis virginiensis (assembly GCA_002245475.1). NCBI lineage: Eukaryota > Metazoa > Arthropoda > Insecta > Lepidoptera > Riodinidae > Calephelis > Calephelis virginiensis. The sequence goes on from NJDC01002371.1 coordinate 73,154, forward strand.
GAAATAAACATTGTGCTTGTTCCAGGTCCAAGAGGAGTGGGGCACTACCGCCCCCGCCCCCGCGGCCGCCCCCGCCGCGCCCTCGTGGGGAGGATCCGCGCAGGACTGGACCGCCTCATAGACAAACATTGTTTAACATCTAACAATAAACTTACAAAAACTTAGATTTATTTTATTTTATGTACCGTAAATGCAGCATAATGACCCATCGAAATTTTGCATGTACCACCAACACATTCAACAAATTTCAGTTCCTTTGTTTTGAAAGATCCAAAATATAGAACGTAAACAAACCAAGCCTGCTTATAAATAGGCACGGTGTGCAACCATTACCTACCTTTTTTTTGTCTATAAGATTGGTTAGACCGTGAGCCACAGGTATTTCCGACCCAATTGTGCACAGTGTGACTGACGAATCTATAGGTCGAGCGTGAATTTTCGTCAAGATTTCCGATTAAAACTATTCAAATGTATATACGGCCAAAATTAATAACCTATCTAGATGAGAGAGTGCTATTTTAGATCAGTTGATAGCTAACCGCTGTTATTGTGCAATAATTTACAAAAACATTAGCAACAAAACTACTAGGCCTATATCTGTAGATTGCTTGTTAATATTGGCTAATAGTGACTAGTGCTTTGCTATTTAGCAACAAAACTACTAGGCCTATCTATCTGTAGATAGGTTGTTAATATAGGCTGATAGTGACTGGTGTATATCCTATAATGACGCTTTATTAAAACAAAGACAAAATAATGTAAAAATAAAAAATCTTCAATTGGAATACGATGTTTAAGTATACCTACAAAAGTATAACTCAAAACCCTTTTTTGGATTAGACAGCGGATACGGCTCGTGATATTAAAACCATAGCCTATAGACATCATAAAAGTTGAAAGAGCGTTGTTTTGCCTGTTTCCGGAACGTTAGTTCTACGGTGCAACTTCACTTTCTACCCAACTCGGCGATGGATCCCTACCCGGATAAGTTGCTACACCAGCATCAAACAAAAACGAAAACTCACTATGCCTCCTCCAAACGCAAACTGGCAGTGAAAAAGTCTGAAAACGCGTTCGAGCTACCATAGATCAAATGAAGCCGCCGTATGCACCCTATAGCCCGTTCCTCATGTTTAAGCATAGGAACCCGTGGTACGCTTTCATGTTCTACATTTTGCACGATCTTTAGCATCACAGCACTAATAGCAGGCCCGCCACCAGCTCTTAGGTCACCCGCGTGCAATACCGATTATGCCGCCCCATAGTACATATTGCACATGTAATGTTGAGTTTTTTTCAATTATATTGGTATAATAGAAAAATGATTCGAAAATAAATATTTGTTGTGAGCTAACTTGTAACAGCTGGCCTCGCTAGTAGTTCCCCTTTCTTGATGCAGAAGAGCTCTCTTAACACACGAAGTCTCGTTTACTTACATAATTTCGCGGCATCTAAATTTTGCATAGGCATAAATTTCAATTGAGTGATTCCATTTGTGTGATGTAACAGCAGAAGTAAATTTAGAAAGAAATTTTAGTTTTAAGAACCTCGCTATGTATAGGAGGCCGCGGTTAACACTTCTTAACTTTTAATGCTATTTTTTTTCTCAAATGTCATTCGCATTAAGGTGATGGGCAAGATACCTTATGAAACATGTCCAAGTCCAAGAATCAAATCAATCATGTCCTCAAAGCATTTCCCATTCCGTAAGTGCAGCGGTGGATTCACACTAGCTACACGCTAGTGTAACGTGTGTGTTGTAACACAAAATAATGTAGACGCTCTTCGAGCTCAAAAGGCTGATAGAGGTTTAATAAACCAGTATTTTTTGAATTTTCAAACAGCAATAATTTCTAAATGAATAAATCGATTTTCACAAGGTTGGCAGTATTCCACGCACTTTTTCAGAATCTTTGATAAACTTTTGAACACAAACTGATCGAATCGAAAATCTTAGGGAAATTTGAAAAATTCACTTTTTCCGAATTTTTTCGACAACGATAACTCATGAACCAATCAACCGATTTTCACGTTCTTGGTGTCGATCGACGTGATTTTTTGGACTAATAATTATTTTATTCTGTCAAAAAGGATCCAAAAAGAAATGAAGTTATGTGAAAAAATACTTTTTTCGAAATTTTTTCGTTTTCGATAACTCTTGAATGAATCAACCGATTTTGACCGGATTGGTGGCAATCAACGTGGTTATTTAAACTTAAGAGCTGATTAATTTTTGGAATTGTATAGAAAATCAAACTAAAAATATAAAATCAATTTTAATAAATTTAAATTAAGAATAGTGTTAAAATTTCAATAAATATAAATTAATAACAATGTGAATAAAAATAATGTTTTATTAAAAAAAAACGCGTGAGGTGCTTTTTAACATATTATCAAAATGATAATCACTCTACCCATATCTGTTAATAAAATATCTATAAAAAATTTAATAAAAAATTAGTATGAAAACGTCTTTCTACACGTATTTCCCACCTTAAGTAAAATTTTAGTAATAGGGCGGATTTTTTACGGTGCCCAGGAGCGCCATTAAGTTTAAATCCGGCCCTGCGTAAGTGTACCTACGATAGAAAAAAACTGAGAGACCCAACAGCCACAGCCGATTAGTAGTTGACATTTCGAAATGTTCTAAGTTGGATGCGACACCGGCATGACGTCGGTAATAAACTTAGCGTTTAGTTTACCTCAACGTTGCCATCCTTATGCTTTGTTAAGAATAAAATGCAATACTAAATGTCGGTTGTCAGCCCGACCCAGCTTGGTGGCGCCCATTTTCTTTTTGAATGACTAATTTGTTGTTTACCACGGGGTTTTTACAACTTCACCGGGCTATGGTGGCGCCCAATATTCGATAGTCGTACCTGTGCAAGGTGGTATCCTAAGAAATATAGGATCGAGACTAGAGGCGCTGCCAATTCTATCCAAAGCTGCAAATCTAACGCATAATGAATACATGAGCACATATTTTGTCATTGAGCCCACTCGACTCACTGATGTCAAATGAAACGTCAAATAATTTCAGGCGGGCTGTTCCACCTGCTGACAGCCGACGTTTGGTAATGCATTTAATTCTTGAAGGATGCTTATAGATGGCAATGTAGAGTAAACTATACGTTAAGATCAATTACTAACGTTATGCCGGTCGAAGTTTATCTGAGCGATGACATTCCTTTAGCTGTAGGAGGGGTGGCTATTTAATATGATAGTGTTTTTTTACGTGCGTGATGAATAGCTCGATTTGCCGCCTCCTTGGCCATGCCGCCCGCGTGCAGTGTACGCCTTGCACGCCCGCTTACGGCGGGCCTAGCTAATAACATATCTACTAATAGTTATTCCTTTGAAAAGCATTCAATGTTTATCAACAATATCTTTTGTGCATTTTTTCGAGGCTTATTTATGTTGCATTTTTTGTGTTTGGTTTTGAGTCTACAATGAAAATGTACTAATTTTAAATTTATTTATTTTCATTAGAGTATACATGGATTCTATAAATACATGTGTAGTTTGGATTGCCGTGGTTTGAGAGAACTCTGAAAGCAATTTGATCTAGGATGATTTTTTTATCCAAAGAATAAAATTGTTTAGCAGACTTATTTGTTCTATAAATTCCATTCAAAAGTTGAATCCAAGTTGTGTTGTTGAGAACACCCTGAAACAATAGGAAGCAGAAGATTGAGTTATCGCCTGGATTGGTAACTTACACATTCCTGCCTCCATAGCGTTAGTAACCAGTGCTCGATATTATCGTGTTGTGCTGTAGAGTAACCGAAGTAGCTCCCTTCTACGAGATGGCAACGCATCAGTAACATTTATTTAGTACTAGTAACATTTAAAGTCGAGGCTATGGTTGTCCCTATACTGGAAAAATATATGGAATTTAATAAATTTGCCATTTATACAATGACACAGCTAAGAAATTGCTGTTAGTACAATAGGTAGGTACATACTACAAGGTAATTTTAGTATTACCTCGTTCGATAAGTGTGAATGTAGGTGTAAGTAGTTACCATTGTTATATTCTTGATATATAGCAAGCAGAGAGTACAATAATATATCTATACAGGACTAGCAAAGTAAAAGCAGTCTCACGTTAATTACTTTTAATTTCCATTTTTACAGTATCTTCTTAAAAATCGTAACGAGAAATCTTTACACTTTGAAAAGCAGGTACTTGAGTGCTTCTCCACCGATATCATCAGTCCTTGTAATGATACAAGATGACGATGATTCATCAGCCGGAGGACGTCCACTGCTGGACATAGGCCTCCCCCAAAGAGTGCAACAAATCACGGTCGCCAGCCGCTTGCATGTAACGGCTCCCCGCGACTTTGACCAGATCGTCAGTCCACCGGGTGGGAGGTCGTCCAACACTATGTCCTCCGGTACCGGGCCGCCACTCCAGAACCTTTCTTCCCCAACCATTGTCGCTTCTGCGAGCTGGCCCCATTTGCGGCTGCCCATGGCCATTGAGTCCTTGTAGAAATGTCATTACAACATTTACAACTACATTTTACAACCACTTATATTTTTATAAAGGTTAATTAAACATGACGCATTAAACTGTTTATAAAAATATACAAATCAATTTAAATTATTGAAGTGAAACTTCTTTAGAATCGTTGTGATTTCAAAACGGGTGCAACGGAAAAACGACAAGTAAGAGACACAAATATATATTCATCTCATTCTTTTGCAGGTAAGAGACAAATATATATTCATCTCTTTCTTTTGTCGATTTACTGAAGTGTGAATCGCCTTGTTTTAATGAATTTATTCTATTTTGAAATTACCGGCTAATAACGGCTGATCCATTCTGAACACAAATCAAACATTAAAATGTAATTAAAAATGTTTGTAATTACATCAAAAAGATAGAAACCGCCTCGTTGATCAAGGGGCTAGCGTGCACGACTAAATACACCGACCAACGAGGCTTGGGTCCGATTCCCAACGGGTGTAGGCTATTTTGAACCCTCATAGACTTGGATTCCGATGTACCAGATAGTTCATATTCTTAGAATATGAAGTAAATAATAGACATAATAAACATTCCAAGTCTCAATTGCATTGCTCTGATACTTAAGATTTTATTGATATTTAAACTACACCGATTTAGTCACTGGCACACTCACTGATCATTATCATCAAATGTTTGGCTACTTCCTGAAATGCAAAAAAGCTGAAATTTGGTATGTAAACTAAGTTTAGTATACAACTAACAAAAATCATGAACTTGTTTATTTTCGCCCCCATCCCCTAAAAATGGAGGGTGGAAATTTGTTTGAAACTTCAAAATTGTATGGTACTTCCTGAAGTAAAGAAAGTTCAGTATACAAAAAAACACTACTGTGTCACCAGGACTTTGTACAACATTCATACAATATACAGTTTGCTACCTAATTTCATCGTATGATAAGTTTAATTTCTTCACGCCCTTATCGCCGAAGAGGCAAGCAGAAGTGTAAACGAGGCACCTACGACTAGGCTTGGGTACTATTTAGTTCCATAATGTGAGTGTAAACCTGTTGCCAAACGGGTACTTACTGATCCTTTCTCAATTATTTATTATATTACTGTCATTTAAAAAACAAATCGAAAATTTAAAATTAGTTCAGTGAATGAGCAACAAAATTACCACCAATTTAACGTATCTATTCCTACCACCATGATAACTATTTCATATCATTATGGTGGCCGGTAAACTTTCACACTAGGCCCAAACTTCCGGCCATAAGAGAGTGACGCATCTATAACATGTATGGTGTTTATAGGTCACGGGTGTCTTTTACCATGAGGAGAGTTATGACATATTTCATTTTTATAAATAGCGTCTGTTTGTATGCGTAGATATTCGAATAATATAATAATAATAATAAAGCTTTATTTGATTCCATATAACATGCATTAAATATCAAATATTAGGTAGCTAACATAAAATGAGTAACATTAAATTATAATATATTAAACATTATTAATAATAAATTAAGTTGCCCTAATTCTAATTGTAATTTTTGTAGTCTTATATGGACCCCTTTCGGGTAAAAGCCTCCTCCAAGGACATCCAATTTTCCCCTGCTTCCTTCACCAGTTCGTCTGTCCATCTGGCACATGGGTGACCTCTATTTCAGACATACCAGACATATAAGACGTAAAAACTTAGTTTCGTTCGGAGTAGAAAAAAGAGAAAAATCATATGAAGAATTAGAAAATGCAATAATAACTATAATTAACACTTACTTCAAAATTTCATGGGATAACAACATTGAAGCTTTAAAAACACTAGGAGAGAAAGGAGAAAAACCCAGACCGGTTGTTATAACGTTTACTACTAAGGGCCTCAAAATCAAAATTCTGACAAACAAAATATCTCTACAAAACACGCAATATTATATAAAGGAAGACTACCCATTAGAAGTACTTCAGAAGCGTAGAGAGCTGCAACTTCAACTGCAGAAAGAAAAAGAAGCAGGTAATAAATACTGCCTTCATAAAATACGACAAACTGATGGTACTGCCCAACAATAAGTACTCTACTCGCAACCAGTCAAACAAGAGGAACTTGTCAAAATCCCCAGAAATACCACGCCATAGCAGCCAAACTTCTCAAAACAGTTACAAAACTAGACAACCATCGAAGAAAAATAAAGCGTATAACATGAAAAAGAAAATATCTTCACGCCCATATCCCCGAAGAGGTAGGCAGAGGTACAACCAAGGCACCCACGACTAGCCGAAGACACTAAGTCCCACAATGTGATAGGTGGCAAGCCTATCGCCAACCGGGCACATTTCCAATCCCGGCCAACATTTTTTTTATTAGAAAATTGGAAAAATCAAATTTTCTTTTTGTTGGCCGACCCGGGATTCGAACCCGGGACCTCATGTAGTCAAGTCCAACACCCGGACCGCTAGACCACAGAGGCGATAACATGAAAGATTACATAATACAAAAACCAAAACTAGCTCTCAATCATACTGACACTACTAATAATCACACGAATACATTATCGCATAGCAACAACATAGCATAGCATTCACAACTGGACCCTCTACCTACTTCTAGCCTCCCAACAAAGCTGGTCACCGAGGGAGAGTATGACCAAAACCCTCCAAGGAAATATAGCAATTTTATTAAATCTTCATCTCGATCATGATGGATTTGATTTCGAAATAAAATCTGCGGGGTTCTCAAAGAAAGATACCATTTAACCTTTTCCTTTATTTCCCATCCATTCAAAGTGGGAGAGCTTTATCTTTAAATAGAATTACTTAGGTCGGGAAGGAGGTATGTGGGTCAGTATTTACCCCATTTGCATTCAGATAGAGAATTTGCTGCTTTTAAAGTTAGCATTTTATCCGTTTGTTAGTTAGCATGTATTTTCTTATTAATTTGTAAATGAGTTCTATATATAAAAAAAAACAAAATATCTTCACGCCCATATCTCCGAAGGTACTAAGTCCCACAATGTGATAGGTGGCAAGCCTATCGCCAACCGGGCACATTTCCAATCCCGAGCAACATTTTTTTTAAATTAGAAAATTTGGAAACCCCCATTTTTTTGTTGCCCGACCCAGGATTCGAACCCGGGACCTCATACAGTCAAGTCCAACTACTGAACCGCTAGGCCACAGAGGCGAAAAATTCTATATACTTATATGAAAATTATTTGCTGTTCGTTAGTCTCGCTAAAACTCGAGAACGGCTGAACCGAATTGGCTAATTTTGGTTTTGAACTATTTGTTTAAGCCCGTGTTGGTCCGGGCTCCTTTGCAGAATAGACCATCTGCCTTCCTGCCAGGCAGCTCGTAAAAGGCGAGCATAAGCCTACCGTCACTAACACCGTGACATCTGACTAAGTGGTAGAGTCTCGCAGCGACTCGCACGGATTACCTATTCCTGCCGCCATAATGTCAGCGCTTGCCGCAGACGTGAGCTGGTTCGGAAGATAAGGTAGCCGGTAAACTTACTTTTGCCCGAGGTCTCACATCCCGGCCGAAGGTTGGTAACGCACCATTACCACCTTTGGTGTTGGCGTGAATTTCTTACCATCAGGAAACCCGTCTGCTTGTTTGCATATCATAAAAAAGAGAAGATTTAAAAGATAAGAAAAAGGGAAAAAACTGCCAGGAAACTAGGAAAAACGTTTTAATTTTTTTATAAAAATTGAATAGGTAGAAAGAAGTTCGCCAAGGCAGTTTGTATGCAATAAAATTACAACATTGGACAGTTACATAACACTTTGGACATATAACTTAAGGTGCCTACAAAAAGTTCTTATCGCTTCGGTGCGATCTCTGTGCGACACTTTAGGGTGAAGGAGACAATAATTTTATATCTTAGAACTTTTAGAGATCTACCTTTAAATAAGTTTAAAAAATGTATAAAAGCAAAATAATGTCAAAAAGGCTATTATACGATCTCAGAGTATTTGGAAGATGAGCATGCTTGGGGATAGAGGTTTCAATCTCCCACTACAATTTGTAATGTGATTTGTTGTACCTTTTATTTAAGTTAAAGTAAGACTGTAATTTATATTTTTAATCTACTTTATATTGTAATTATTATAATTATTGAAAAAAGACAAGCCCGCCGAGTTTCTTTCGCCGGATCTTCTCAGTGTGTGGCCGCGATTCCGATCCGGTGGTAGTTTAAAAAAAATGTCGACGCGCACAAATATTACTTGTATGGTTCAAGTGAATAAATATTTTTCTATTTCTGATTCTGACTCTCCGGTAGGGACTTTATAAGGTATATAAATATAAATATAATATGTTGACTTATACATAGGTATGCCATTTAAATAATTTAATATACTTTTAATCAATGATTATTTTAACTATTAGCTTTACGCACTTTTTCCATGTAAACTTTACCTTTACTTAGGGTAAATTTCGTCTGTCATCTACATCTATATTAATACGTGATGCCAAAACTTTGGACCCCTTTTTACGAAAACTGCGCGGACGCAGGAGCATAAAATTTGGCACACTTATAGTTTATGTGCAGGAGAAGTGCAAAACGCTAATATTTTTCAATAATAATGCTTATAAAGTACATTAAATCAATAATTAAAACATTACCCACATTACCATGCATTTGATACACACAAACAAATATATTGATGATAACGATAAAAGATTACAGATGGCGCATCATACAGTTCGGAAACAAAGTAGTTGGTCTTGAGAAATGAAGATGGCGTTCTTATCAACAAGATATTAAAATTTATTATGGTCGAATTTCAACCAATGGACGACTATGTGCGACCACTAGTTTTCGTAAAACAACTACGAAACTACGAAGTTTTCTTTTTACATGTGAGCATAGAGATAAATGTGTGAATGACTTGGTGAAGAAAGATGAATGAAGTAAAACAGCATGTTTGCAATGTTTTTTTTTGAAAATGGTTCATTTGGTAGCTTTCTTTTGAAATATATATTTTATAGT
>NJDC01002371.1:88968-110559 GCA_002245475.1 Calephelis virginiensis
AAATAGCTGTCAAACGACATGTATTGTGTTTGCTGTTTCTAGTGTATTTCAATCACCAATAGGTCACCGGAGATAGCAAATATGAAACACATTATTTAATAGCTATTTGATGAACTTATATATGGATAAAGATCCAGTGATCATCACTAAAAAGTTACACAATCAGCTCCTGATGGTAAGTGGCAACCGCTTAGATTAGAGTACAATTCCTTTCAGGGACCTACGATATCTATTGTGTGTGGTTGTCAAAAAGAGGCCTTCATAAGTAAGCGCAGTAAAGGATAGCGCCCACTGTTGACAGGGTGGCTCGTGGCGGGNNNNCGCATTACAAAGGGCCCTGAGGCAGGCCGGCCCGCGCGGATTTTTATAACATACTCTGTACCAAAGAGTTAAAATCGTCAAGTATGGAAAAGTGGCGCCTCTAGTAGTTGTCGTACGAAACTTTAGCGTTAAAATGTCATTATTGCTCTATTCACGATGATTTCGTGAACTTTGGTGACTGAAGGCTTCATCAGGGAATGCGCGCTGGGTATTTTCGCTGAAATTCGCCGCAGATAAATCCGCTGCGATGTTCTAGGCACAAATGTAAGAAATGAACCCTGTCCCTGCCCGTCTAAATGGGCGCTATCCTTAATACTGCAAAAACCGAATCCAATCATTATTATTCGTTAGGTACCATGTCGCGATTTTTTATCAGAAGAAGCTTAAATAAGCTTTCATTTGACATAAGGACCTAGTCTGAATACTAGTGAGTAATTTTCATTTCATTTTAATCCACTAAGTTACTGTCTCTAAAGTATAATTCCAGCAACTTTACTTGTGCCTCTGCATATATAAATCACACTACTACTACAATTTTAGCACAAAGTACACGTCATTATACTGGTTCATACGGCTATGAACGGTAGGTATGGATATAATAGATCGGTAAATATGGGAATAAGTCATAAATAACAAAATTCTGAAAAATTATCGCATCTATGGACTTGATTTCTTGAGGTCCCGGGTTAGATCTCTGGGTGGGAAAACATAAGATAGAAAATGTGTAATTACAATTTTCTAATAAAACTTGCTCGGAATTGTAGAATATGTGAACGGTTGTGGGACTTACTGTCTTCGGGTATTCGTGTATGACCTTGTTGTGCCTTTGCCTACCTCTGAGGGGATATGAGCGTGAAGTTAGTTTACGTTAACTTTTTATCAAAATCCTATAAAAAGATTGACTAGAACAGACAGGTAAAATTGGCGTAAATCAGTCAAAGCCCTCACAAACGTTACTAGAACTAAAAACCAGCTACAGTAAAGATAAAAAATTATAAAACACAACGGAGAAAATACATTCCTGTTTTTGTATGCCTTTAGTCGCTCAAAAGAATCGTGCATTTGCAGTTTTAGTATTGAAACAAAACTAACAACTTGACCTCTTTTCAGGGTTAGCGTTGCTGAAGTAGCAATGTTTTGAATTTCACTTCCCGGGCTTTGCACGTCACATATGAACAAGAAACATTCTGTTGTTGGTTCGGATATTGTCGGCTTATTTTAACTTTAAAGTTGGAAAATAAATTCGCAATAACTATATTTTCCTATTCCGGAGTTGGCAGCTATTGCTTTATGAAATGGCAAATTATTTTAACCCGATGTTCGCACAGTTGGGTCTATTTGACCGAGCGATATAAAATGACTATTTCTTAATTTTTTTATGCAACATTGCCGTACTTTTCAGGAAATGGTGCTAACGGTGTACCCTTTCCAAGGTTTATCGCCATTTTATTGTGTTGTAGCCACAGCAGTAAACATACGTGAATAAACATGAAAACGGCAAATATGACCCAATCATCCCTTTATTTTGGAATTTCTCACAATACTTGAAAAATATAAAAAACTATTTATGATGATGTTTGCAACACTTTTATAATAGTGAATCACAAAAATGCGGACGGCAGCTGATTTTAAGTATTTTAAAAAAATCCGACTCTGATTACGAACATTCAACACTGAAGACGAAGAACGACATGTAAGTGTTTGCACCATAGAAACTGATACCGATCTTAATGCAGCTGACAATAAAAGCGATAATGAGCCTATGGTCAAGCGACCAATACTTTTTGAGGTCGTAATAATTTCTGCATTCTCTACAGCATACTCCTACTACATCATTGAACGCTGGCAATATTTTATTACTAAGATTACGCATTTTGTTCTTAGTAGTAAAAATCCCAATTTCCAGGGGTCACCGCATCATGCCCGAACGAATGGATAAATTTTGGTAGTTCTTTTTTTGTGTGTTAGCTATTTTCAGTAGAAGGTTTTTTAAAAGAAAAGACTGGGAAAATAGTAGGGAAAAGTTTAAATAATATTTTAATTATTGAAGTGAAAACTTCTTTAGCGGCGTTGCGCACTTTTTTTGGAATGGGTAAAAACTTCTAAACACGCGTCAGATTGTCAGATCTTAAGACGACGCAGAGCGCATGTGTGAATAAAACGGCGCAGGGCGCTTGCGCGAGATCTAAAATAAAACGCAGTTTCATCGCTGTTTTTGTATTGCTTAGATATTTCCGAAGAGTATAGGATTCGCAATGGATAATACGCCGCAATATACCTACAATTAAATTCGCACCAGACAACATGATAGTAGTTACGTATAATGTCAACACATTGCTCTATTTGTTCCATCTTGAAAATAAGCTTTAAGTGTTTTGTTATACAGATAATATAACGACGCTCCTAGCTTGCTAAACCGATACGAAGTTTGCCAGGTTGGCTTTTGCTTCTATAACATGTGGGTGCATGTACTTATGCACTCGCGTCAGAAGTTATAACTGATTATTTCATCATTAAAAAAGACAGATACGAAAAATATGCAAATACACTTGTACGACTAAAACATCCGTGTGAATGTAGAAACATGTTTCTAAGCCCGGTAAGTTCATAATGTTACTTTTGTATTTCAGATGCGCACACATCTTAAAATTTCCCTGTCATGTATTTTTCGTAACGCGCCTAAAAGAGTATAACTTCAAAAATGTCATTAAATAGATATTTTTCTATCAAGCTGTTTTTGTTAAGCTAAAAAACCTTAAACAATTACATTATTGCTACATGTTACTGTTTTTTTAATATTAAAATTATTTCGATTTTTTATAAGGGTCTCCGAGACCCAACGCTACTAAAGGTGGTACATATTTTGACTGTGCTGACGCCAGGTTAAAGTCAATAGACGTAGCCAATGTGTAATGTTGCATTTTATAACGAACTTCATGCTGCCCTCTGTTACGGGCGCTTGTTAAAAGTTGTTTAATTCTCCCCCGGGAACCCGTTTAGTCATCGAGATAAAAAGGGAGGTTTTGTCACTCTCTAAGCTGCGAATTATCCCCACGATTATACCATGTTGACAAAATCAGTTGCCTTATAGTGACTAAAAGCCACAACTACTACATAAAAAGTAGCAAAATTATTCCTTATTATGGATCTGTTGTGATTTTTTACTAAATACAAACAGTTTGGCATTTATAATATTAGTGCCAACTTATACGCCGACGTTACCTACTCGGTAATTAACTCATGAGATATCACCTCCGCACTTTCTTAACGGATTGGACTAAATATTCAACGCCTTCCAATCCCATATAAAGTTAAGAGAAAGGACACATAGACGTAGAAGTTTGGCTAATGTTACTTATATGTGATGCGACTGCAAACCATCACCTTCTTTACCACAAGGGCACACGGGGCCAGTGCCCAGGGTCCCTATACTCAAAGGGCCCCTAAAGATCGACTGTCCCAGTCACATTTAATCTTAAAATATTTTGGCTAGGTGCATTACGTTTTTTTCGTTGTCCTAATTCAGGAGCATTTAGTTTCGCAACTTAAGAACGATGAAGAATTTGTCAATGATTATGGGCCATTCTTCATAAAATTGAGTTTGAGGATTTAATAAAAGATTTTGTTCAACAGAAAGAAAAGAAACTATTGCTGTAATCATAAAAAAAAACAGCAGCATACTAATATTATTAATGACATTCTGAAATTAAATAATGTAATTGATTACCCAAAAAGTCATAACGAAAAAAATTAGAAAGTTTGATTTATTTATATTGCAAAAGGGCCTCAAGTTTCTGTGTGCCCAAGGGCCCCAGCATAATCTAAGATGGCCCTGACCATCACACGTCTCTCCTATTGGTAAGAGGTAGGATTGCTGAGGATTCCTCTTCGCAATATTTTGAGTTCCTCAAACGTTACCGCATCGTCATAAATAAAAATAAAAAAATCCTCTTCCACTATTGTTTCCTCAAAATTTAAGAGGAATTTATGAGGAATTTGACTGCGTATGCACTGCGAAAGATTGTAGATTCAATATTAGCCAGCCAAAATGCTAGCCTCTGAATCATATTACAGTGACGATGAAATTGATAGTTTACCAATAGAAGATAGATGCGTACTAAAGTTACTATTGAATAATTAGATTAATACATACATGGAGACACCCTTCTATGTTGGAAAAATAATCCGAACTATTCGGAGCTTTACGGAGTTGTACGGCAATACCTATCTTCTCCTCCATCAAGTGTCCCCAGCGGACGACTTTTTAACATTGCTGGATTGATTGATATTCGACTTAAGTGATTAATAAAGAAATAAAGGTTGCATTCTTATTTTCATTTCAATTTAAATCTTGTGTGTGTGTTTTTTTAGATTGATTAGAATTGGTTTAGACTCATAGTTTGGCCCACTGGAGAATATTAATTTTTGTGTACTTAGTTATGTACAGACAGGATAGAAGCTTTTGGGTTGGGTCCGTTAGTATTTATAATTTCATAATTCCTATCAACCTCTTCCTCTGCTTCCTCAACCGCATCTTTTTCCCCAAAAAAATATCCTCTTCCTCATCCGCATCCTCTTAATTTTGTGTGTATAAAAAATAGTAAAAGATTCGAACCTACATCGACATACACCGAGCTGATAATTGAATAAAACATACTTTATAATCAAGTTATTCAAGTAAATATATCAGCGATCATGTTAAAAGGGGGTTGCCTAAACGAATCCTGGACCGAATATTTTTAATTATTAAAAAAATGTTTTTTATGTTTCCAATTTTTTTTCAGGCAACCCTATATATTAACATAAATAGTAATAAAATATGTAAAAATAGTAATAAAACTGCACATATGTTGATATATTTTATCATCCGATCTCGTGAAAGTAACTAACATCGACAATTATTGTCTGTTTATACCTGGCAATCCAGATAAATAACAGGCAACCCAACTTCTGTAACTTCGTCTTATACCTACGTTATGTCGGGTTAATGTTTTATTATTGCACCAACTAATGAATAAAAAACATTTTAAAAAATAAAAAAAATGCAATATTTTTTTTGGGCAACCCATTTTTAACATATTTTCTGATATATTAAATTTGCAATAAAGCTAGTTTCATCCTATTATCAGCTCGGTGTAGGTTGACCTAACTTCGGTTATTAGACTTAAACGCGTGAATCAGTTTTGTTATACAAAAAGCCAAGCCAATTTTCGTTAGGTATGATTTTTAAACAGCAAAACAAAAACTTAGTATCTTCGGCTTGGATGCCCTGGTTGTGCCTCTGCCTACCTCTTCGGGGATATGGGCGTGAAGATGCTTTTTTTTTTTTACAAAACAAAAATTACCTCATACATGATTTGGATCTGCACACTTTCGTCTATCGCTGACCAATGCTATAATCAATTGAGTGTGTTCAAATTGAGTCTGTGGTATTTATTTTCTTTTTTAAATTGTGTTTTTTATTATAATACTAGCTATTCCGACGAACTTCGTTCCGCTTGTTCAGTTTGTATGAAAAAATTAAAATGCTGTTTTCCTAGTTTTCTCGCTGTTGAAGGGGATAAAATGTATCCTTTTTCCGGTTCTAAGCTTCCCATAAATTTTCAGTCTAATAGGTTTAGTCATTCTTGTGTTATAAATTGTATAACTAACACTACTTTCTTAATATATACAGATTTTACTTGCATTATGCATCAAAAATATTAACCATATTCTGTTTGTATCGAACGGTGGGTGGGAGAGCTGTTACATGTAGTAATGAGATGAGATTGTTTGCGTATATATTATGTAGATGTATGTACTAACGAAGTCAGTCCACCCATATATTCGACAAGCAAACATTCAATATCTAGATGAATGTGACTGAATAAACAATATCCAGAGCTTTGGCTAAGATTATACCTATTGTCAATATCGATGGCTCAGTCTGTCTAATAAGTTAAGAGGGTGCTGATTCTGACACACATTTCTAAACTTATTTTAGAGATGCTAACTTTTACAAATGAAATAAAAAGAAAATGAATGGATACCTAATTTTAGACGGGTCAAATTGTAAGGCTTTTTGTGATCACATTTTGGGCTATATATTAAATGTCTATAGAGACGTCGTGTACAAAACAATCTGTTTAAATGAAAAATATAATATAATTTATTTTATTTTTCATGTTTATTTAATGTTACTAGACAGTGAACAAAATGCTTTACTAGGTGGTAGAGTCTGCGACTTGCCCAGATTGGTACCACCGCCTTACCTATTCCTGCCGCCTTAATGTCAGCGCTTGCTGTTGAAGTGTTCCAGTTTGGAGTATAAGGTAGACGGTAAATTACTTTTGCTCGAGGCCGGCATCCCGGCCTCAGATTGGTACCGCACCATTATCTCCTTTGGTGTCTCTAGGAGATGTGAATTTCTTACCATCAGGAAATCCGTCTGCTTGTTTTCCTTCCAATATCATAAAAAAGACAACTGTGGCGTAAAGACACCATGATGTTAAAAATGTACCGCTGTTCTCAGGACAGGGCCTATTGTGTGAAGTTTACCGGCTACCCCTACCATTGGTATCGGAATATGAGTGTCTGATTTTCATTGGTTGATAACTCGATAGATAAACAGCATGTGGAGAGTACCCGAATACGGTATAACAACTAGAAAAATTTCGTCGTAATTATGTAGTCGATAGTACCCGCATGCTGTGTGCGTGCGGGTACTCCCCGCAAGCGGCCTTACCAACCAATGAAATTCGTCGGTTGGTGTAAAGCAAGCATAGTGCGGGCTGCGGGGGTTTAGTGTGGTGGCAGGAATAGGTAAAGCGATGGATCCCTACATAGGCAAATTGCTGCACAGCATTCGACCACTAGTTTGGTCTAGACATTCATTCACGACAACCCTACAATCAACATCCATTGATTCAAAGTTAACCCTGTGAATGCAAAGCCAATGGAATTTAACAAAAGAATAATTTATTGCACAATATAAAACTTGGTGTCACGTAGAATCGGAACGAGAAAGAAAATTCTATATTGCATAATAGCATGGAAGGAATAACCTCAATAAATGTATTCAATTGAAAAGAATACAAATAGGAGTGTCAGATACGGGGCGAGCGTAAATATTGAAAGTTTATGTGCTGTTCACATTTCAATTTTATACCTACTATTGACTTTAAAAAAACGTTCTCGAAGGTAAAACTTTTCGTTGTAACATTGTAACTCAAAAACGGGTTCACCTAAGCAAACCAAATGTTTAGGCTTTGTTCGGACTATTTAGTAGATGGATTATGTGAAGTTTGCATAAAATCTGTCTAGCGGTTCTTCATTTATCATATTTTTTTGTAACAAATGAATTCAACAAATGGCGGATCATTTTGTTAATGGGTATTTTTCACTCAAATTGAAACTTTTTTCAGACGGGGATTTTGTAGTCATATTGAAACTTTTTTCAGTTGTTTTTTTTCTTATTTTTTAACTTAATTATTTGCCCCTTTCTAGGGCCGGCTAAGACCGTTAGGCCATGCTGCCACGTCTTCCGTATTAATTAATTCTTAATTTAATTAATTTGTTTTGTTATGTCATTCATGCGGTCATTTCTTTTTGGACGTGCTTCGATAGCAGTTAATACGTAGCGAACAAGGAGTATAGTAATATACCCAGTTTGGCGCAACTTTCATATAAAAAAATAAGTTCGCTTTGTTTTCTATTCGCCTAAATTATATGACACTAGTTGACTTATGTCTGAATGCCTTTAGACTTACTTTCAAATTATACGGGTTATACCTTTTCACCATGTTGTGTCAAGTGACATGTGTCACTTTAAATAAACTTCATACAAAATTCGGGTTTGTTATGTATCTATGGAAGTCCCGCCTCTTATTACGTAGTATTTATACACTCTTTGAATATAACTACGTTAACTAGCGAAGCACGTACCAGGCCGCTAGTAAGATATAAAAATGAATCCCCATTTGCATGGTCATCTCATCACGCTTGAACGGATGGACCAATTTTCTTATTCTTTTGTTGTTTTGGTTATTGTACAGACATTAGAAAGTGACTTATCGCTACTTTTTAATTGGTTTCCCGTGGAAGCTAAGAAAGATAAGAAGGAAGAATAGCTAGAAAAAAAAGTATCTTCACGCCCATATCCCGGAGGAGGTAGGCAGAGGTACAACCAGGGCACCCACGACTAGCCGAAGACACTAAGTCCCACAATGTCATAGGTGACAACCCTATCGCCAACCGGGCACATTTCCAATCCCGACCAACATTTTTTTTTACTTAGAAATTTGGAAAAATCCAATTTTCTTTTTGTTGGCCGACCCGGGATTCGAACCCGGGACCTCATGCAGTCAAGTCCTACACCCGGACCGCTAGACCACGAGGCGATGATAGCTATAAAAACTTTTTTTTTATGATATTGGAAGGCAAACAGACAGACGGATTTTCTGATGGTAAGAAATTCACGCCACCTAGAGACACTAAAGGTGGAAATGGTGCGTTGCCAACTTTAGGCCGGGATGTTAGGCCTCGAGCAAAAGTAAGTTTACCGGTTAAGAAAAAAAAGAGAGAAGCTAAACAACATAAAGTCTAAGAGCCGCACTTAAAGACGTCAATTATCTTTTAATCCATCATTAAGTCACAATTTTGTATCGAAAATATCGACTTAAAGTTTGACGTTCCCAAACGAATATGACTTAGAATCCTTCAAGAAAAGAGCGTTCTCATTCCTAACAGGTCGGCAACGCATCTGTGATCCTCCTGGTGTTGCGGATGTCCAAAGGCGGCGGTGATCACTTTCCATCAGGTGACCCACTAGCTTGTTTTTCTATTCTTGTATGAAAAAATAAAATAAAAAAAAACGACGGGTTGCACTCCGGGAGTGCCGGCAGAAGTGAAAACTTGAATATTAACGTTGTAAATTTTTGATATTTTGGAATGGTTAGGCAATACTTTTGCACGAATTGCTGTAATTATCATTATAAAAATACTATAATTTATGTGTTACAATAAAATATTCATTTATTGCGATATCGTACACAAACATGACAACACGAACAGTAGCGCAAGCGCCCTGCGCCGTCTTACGAATTTTTGTCTGACGAATCAGGTCACGTGTCCTAACGCGAGTTTAGAAAATTTTACCCATTCCAAAAAAAGTGCTCAACGCCGCTAGAGAAGTTTTCACTTCTAAAAGAATAAAAGACAATTAACGTCTCTGAGCACGACTGTGAGACTTCCTCCATTTTAACGATCAAAAGACAATAGCTACCAGCTGTAAAGATTTATTCGTTGGTATTGCGTCAGTATTGTAACAAACGATACAGCTATATATACAGCGTTATCGTTAACGCGTCCGACGGTGCACATGGTTTATGTAAATTTACCTAGGATTTATTTTGTTGTAAGCCTTTTTTTTGCAATTCCAGTTTTCCAAATTGCACGGCGCTTTGTACGGGAGATTCAATAAATATAAATTTCAAACGCTTTTTAGTCTGGCCTTTATGAACGCTACTGTAGTTTAGGAGAAATGTTGGAAATTGCAATTACTGCAACTATCGAGAATGCACAGCAAAATGAAAAAGTTTTATTTTCTCTTAACTGTAGATTGCATTTTTATAAAAAATATATTAGTATTTTCAAAAAAAAAGTAAAAGTATCTTCACGCCCATATCCACGAAGTGGTTGACAGAGGCACAACCAAGGCACCCAAGCTTAGAAGAAGGTATCAAGTCCCACTATGTGATAGGTGGCAAGACTATCTCTAACCGGGTATATATTCAATTGCGGTCAGCGTTATTTTTTAATAGAAAATTGAAAATATACATTTGCTATTTTGTTGCCCGACCCGGGAATCGAACTCGGGACCTCAAGGAGTCAAGTCAAACGCCGGACCGCTAGACCACAGACGCGTTGAAGAAATTATGATCATAAAATTAAATTTTTAAATGTTCAATTAACTGGTACCCGTGTTGGTCCAGGTCTGCTGAATATATCTAATAGACTATCTGCGTGCTGCCCGTCAGCTTTTCCAATTAGGGATCTACCGCTTAACCTATTCCTGCCTCCATAATGATTCTGTCATGTTCCGGTTTGGACAGTAGGGTAGAAGGTAGACTTGCGTAATAGGCCTTTCATCCTGGCTTCAGTACAGCGACGGGCCTGTAATATCTACGGTGTGTATAGGCCACTGTTGTTTCTTACCATCAGGAGACCCGTGTGTTTGTTCGTTGACATTTACCATAAAAAATCTACAAAGCCGTCAGCTTTCAAACAACACAAACACACAGACATGTCATACTTATAATACATCTCTTGTTCTATCGGGAGATATATTTATCTCAACAACAGACAGGAAAACAGACAGGTTCCTAATGATAAGTTATAAAAAGTTATAAATACTAAAT
This sequence comes from Calephelis virginiensis, assembly GCA_002245475.1. Lineage (NCBI taxonomy): Eukaryota > Metazoa > Arthropoda > Insecta > Lepidoptera > Riodinidae > Calephelis > Calephelis virginiensis. Next base: position 99,687 of record NJDC01002371.1, read on the forward strand.
TACTTGACTATACGTACCAGGCAACTGAGTCGTCACATACCTACGCACATACAAGTGAAAGTAACAAAAAAGAAAATGTCGTTTTTCCAATTTTCTAATAAAAAAAATCTAAATGGATTGGAAAAAATGTTGGTCGGGTTTGGAAATGTGCCCGGTTGGCATTAGGCTTGCTGCCTATCACATTGTGCGATTTGTCCTCGGCTAATCGTGGGTGCCCAGTTTGTGTCTCTTTTTTTATGATAATGGAAGGCAAAGAAGCAAACGGATTTCCTGATGGAAAGAAGTTCACGCCGCCTGGAGACACCAAAGGTGGTAATGGTGCGTTGTTAACCTAAGGGCAGGATGTTAGGCCTCGAGCAAAAGTAAGTTTACCGGGTACCTTACCCTTCGAACCGGAACACGTCATGACGTTATGGCGGTAGGAATAGGTAAGGCGGTAGTACCAATCCGTGCAAGTCGCTGCTAAACTCTACCACTTAGTCAGATGTCACGGTGTTAGTGACGGTGAGCCTATGCTCGCCTTTTACGAGCTGCCTAGCAAGGAAGGCAGATGGTATATTCTACAAAGGAGCCCGGACCAACACGGGGGAAAAAACGATTTTGCGGAAATTTGACAAGTTGAAGGCCCGAGCTATGTTTAAATAGGCTCATTTTCTTTCAAAATCAACTCCTAAAGAACTACCATGGGGGATGAAATTTTCCATGAAAATTGTAACTTATAAACGCTGACACAGTCGCAGCTAGTGTTTATATAAAGGTGGCTCACCACAAATGTATACAGTCAGCAAAGCATAACGACCTTTAGAAAAGGCATGGTGTCATGATATTTACGAGTTGAACTCTGGCAAATATAATATCACAGTTTACATTTATAAAATGAAGAGTTGTATATTTAACACATAACTAGCTGTTGTTTACGGCTTTGCTCGCATTATAAACTTATTTAGGTTTCTCTTCTTGCGACCATGGCTTCATTGCTCGGTATTAGAATATTCCGTGCTAGAGGGTAGGGCAGCCGGTGGTCTTGAAACTTAGTTGAAAATTCAGCACATAAGATAACGATGTACCAGTAACGTCCATGGTGTTCATAGGCCGCACTTGTGTCCTACCATCAAAAATATACCGCCTTTAGTTTTGCAACTATATCTGACTATTTGAATTTCTTTTTAATTTTGTGATCGTACGTATTGTTTTTTTTTAAATAAATACATTTTAACAAAAATATATATTACATTACCATGACTTGGTTGCAGCTGCGATAAGTGTATGATAATGGTGGTACCTAACTCTGTTGAGCACAAATAAACTTATTTTAAGTGCATTCTATTTTTCTATACCTACTAATATTATAAAGAGGAAATGTTTGATTTTTTATTTGTTTGAAGCGAATAGGCTCCGAAACTACTGGACCGATTTCAAAAATTCTTTCACCTTTAGAATGATACATTATTACTAAGTGATATAGGATTTGTTTCATCAAAATCGGTGTAGGAGAAGCCAAGTTACGCAGGCGAATCTGCGTGAAACACCTAGTCTAATAAAATGTTTTTCCTCGTTTGTATGAAGAAAGAATACGTAAGTATATTACATTTCTTTAATGTGACAGTTCAGCGAACAAATACACGGCTCTTCTGATGTTAAGAGATAACCGTGAACAATAGACACCATAGATGTGACGGGAGCGTTACTGTGTTGTGGCCGGGATGTTAGGCCTATTGTGAAAAGCTACCGGCTACCCTTTCCTCCGGGTCGGAACATGACAGTCATTCTGGCGGCAGGAATAGATAAAACTGTGGATACCACCATGTTTTTTCCTATGTGAGTTAAAAATGGTGGAAAAGGTACTTTTATGCTAACCTGTTAGTTGACTATTGGATGATAAAATTGTATTTCGCAAACGAAGTGTTTTTCTGTAATAGAAAACCAAAATTAGAAACATAATGAAATTAGTTATTTTAGTTAAAACTTGTTTTGATTTCCGGGTCGGGGAACTCAAAATGTTTTTTAAATTCTATCCTATTACTCCTATTAATTTTATAAATGCGAAAGTTTGTCTGTTTGTTTGTTACTCCTTCACGCAAAAACTGCTGAACCGATTTTCATGTAATTTGGTACACAGTTAAAGAGTAACTTGGATTAACACATAGTTTTCTTATAAAACAACAATAAACCGTTGCTCGGGGTTGGATAAGTGCTCGGTTTGCAATAGGTTTGCTACCTATGACATTGCGGGATCATAAGAACCTTTGGCTTATCGCCTGTGCCCAGGATATACATGTCTCTGCCTCTTCAAGGATACGGGTGTGCTATCTTCTCCCGCCAGCATGTCTTCAGTGCTTGCCAGTATTGTTTTGAAGCTCTGACAGGAAAAGATGAGTGATATCAGTTTGAAGTGTATGTCTGTTTTGAAATTTTGAAAGATTGGACATATTTTGATGTGGATTTTTTTTAAGGGGCCATTTATCCTAAAATACGTCAGCAATATACTGTTTTTTTCATACAAAGCAATTATGGATCTTGGCGACAAAAATACACAAGATTAACATTAATATGCTTTATAAGACTAGTGTTTCCAAAACACGATTCATTTCACTTTGCTCGATAGAAAAAAATCAAAAAGTTAACCCTTTTTTGAAAGCAAAACCCATCTGTCTACTTCAATTATGAAAATATCGACACCAGATTTGACGTAAACATAGATAAGTATTATACCTAAAAGATAACTGTTTCAGAGTTTTTATATTTTTTTTCAAATTACTTTTATAGTGTTAAAAATAGTGATTTGGCGCTTAAGACATTTATTTTAGAGCGCAATATTTCATAGTAATCATGGAACGGGGGAGTGCGATGATTGGCTCTTCTGGCTGACTAAGTATGGGGGCCTTTAGGTTTTGTAACGGTTTGTAGTTTTTAAGTGTCGCATCAATACCACCATTGTCATTGTATTAGCAACGTGTATTTTTTGCCACGTATTATGCCTGCTTGTTTGTATTACAATCTCATACAAACATGTGTATTGATATCGATAGTAATGACAGTGTTGTCAAGTTTAGGGATATCACTAATTTTGTGTTAGTTTACTTCTTTGTTGTAGCAACTACTCCACTAGCTACTAAATTGATATTCATATTTTTAAATAAAGAAACTCTTGTACTGTTTTAGGTATCCTTATAATTAATTATTTTGTGAATTGCCTACCGGTTTCACTTATACAGTTATAAGTCTTAGCCCTGATGAAGCTGTTTAAGCGAAATTGGAAGGCTATTTATAAAATAATAAATTATAAGTGATATGTAAAATAGTAAAAGTTTTTCTTTATTTAAAAATATGAATATTTGGAAGTTTTACCAAGCGCCGATGATAGAAAACATCAAATATACTGAATTTATAGTTGCAACTGTACGTATATAGGAAAAACATAGACGTGAGACTATAGAAGGGGAGCCAGGATGCTAAATTTTTCTAGTCACTCGAGCGTCACGGCGACATATTGGAATTTGTCGTTGGTGGAGAACAAAAATGGTCACGGCAAAGATAAAAAAACAATAACAATCACTTGATCTTACGCATCAGGTTTTAGTAGTTGTACCTGTCAAATGTATTTCCCATGACGGAAATATATGAATCAGACAGATCGCTTTAATGGATAATGAACATAGATGACTTGTGTTTTTAAAGTTTATGTCCCTTCTACTTCTGTATATTGAATTTAAATCATCAGAACATTTCAAAATGTACCAAATAGCTCGCGACAAACCAACCCCATTATAACTTGATATGATCGAGTAAACTTTCAAGCCATAAAATGTAGACAAACTACCCTAGATACTTGATACACAATGGAGGTGTTTAACCAAGGTATAAGGTATTTTCCGTATCATAATCTGATGCTCTTCAGTAACAGTCCAAATCCCCCCTTGGCCACCCCTACCATTAAAACTTGCCTGAATATCTGATGAGCACTGGTTAATTTGAAACCTAAACGCCTTATTTCGTCACTACAGTCGTTTGAATGTTCATAAATCGTAACCTCTGAAAGAAAACTGTAATTAAATCTTCTGATGTTTCGCGAAGGGAAGTGATGAACCCGTCGCTCGCAAGGCTAAGAATCTAGTTTGGACAAATTGGAAAGTGTACGTAAGGAAGTTTAATTGGATTCCACCGCGTTTAAATATTGTTAAAAATTAGATTTTCGGCCAATAACATGCAACATGTCATCTCGGTGCTATATGCCTTTGGTTGGATGTCAATTTTAGACAGTGTTTAGTTAAACATGCGTCTAATATCAACTTGATTTTGGCAGGTAAGCATAACATTTAAATTTGTCATAGGTATTTATATATCGTCTCTGTAGTCTAGCGGTCTGGCGTCAGACTTGACTACTTGAGGTCCCAGGTTTGATTTCGATCCTCGGGTCGGGCAACAAAATAAAAGAAAAAGTCTATTATAAATGTTCTAATAAAATAACATTACCCGGGGTTGGATACGTGCCGGGTTCGCGATAGGCTTGCCACCTTTCACATTGTGGGACTTAGTGTCTTCGGTTAGTCGTGGGTGCCCTAGTTGTGCCTCTGTCTATCTCTTCGGGGATATGGGTTTTTTATTTATGTTAAAGACTATTGACCATAAAGACATATGCTACTACTGGAGGTAACACTCCTAAAAAAGAATTGATTTCATTTCCAAATATTACTGACTCTCTCTAATGTACCGGTTTCTCTTTTAGAGAGACTCTCTAATGTACCGGTTTCTCTTTTAGAGAGACTCTCTAATGTACCGGTTTCTCTTTTAGAGAGACTTGTGAAGTCAATTAACAAAATCAAATTGGAGATAGTCCGCTATATAAGAATAGAAAGAGTCAACAGTACTTGGCAATGACACTAGTTCTTTGATAGGAGTGTAATATCCAGTAGTAGTCCATAGTTCGTGTTATTGACACGCTTTTTCAGAAGTTTTTAATAAATTTTGTACATTTGCTATTGTGAATGTGTTTAAAACATTATTTGTATACGATTTTAAATACTAAAATTATATCCTTTTTTCTTATAGTATATAAGCATATAGTTCACCTGATGGTAAAAACCCTGGCCAATAGATGACATAAATGTAATAGATGCTTCTGGCCAAAGAGTAAGACCAATTGTGCAGGACTACTTACCACCTATCTTCGAACCGGAACATGACTTTGTCACTATGGCGGCAGGAATTGGTTAGGCGCTAGATCTCCACCTGGACAAGTTGCAGCATAGCACTTTACCACCAGTGGCCTTGTTAATAATGACCATTTAACCTTTGCTCGCTTCTTACGAGCGACCTGGCGAAAAGGCAGATAAACTATGCTACACGTGAGACCTGGATAAACAACGGAAAAACTTGATGACAACTTGTTGCAGATGTCCGTGGGTGTCGGTGATCACTTTCCATCAGAAGACCCACTTGCTCGTTTGCCTCCTCTTGTATAAAAATAATGACTGGTATTTACTGCAGCGACAAAAAATCACAGTCAAATTCTTGACTAGTTTAAGAGTTGCAATGACATATAAACATATATCAATCGAAAAAGAGACCTAGTTTTATTTATAACTTTCTATGTTTTGTACTTTTTGCCATTTCTTGTACTTAAATAATGTCAGCGTTTTAAAAATGAAGGATACTGCTAAATAAATCGCCTACAAATAGTTTACTTATATATAACATCACATAATCTTTATTTGGTAAATGAAATGGAATACTTTTATTTATATATTATACTTTTGCTATCTTTTATAAAAATATAATTTTAACTTGAGAAACTTATTTATATCTAAATATCTTAGACTTACCTGGTGTAATTAATCTTGCGTCTGAGAAAAATCTTACAATATCTTCTCTCAGAAATTCATTGGTATAAAATACTGTAAAGATTTTAAAGAATGTTTAGTAAAAATTACATTAGTTGGAAGTATTTACTAAATTATTATTGAAAATTACATTTCAAGATTTTGAGACATGGCTTAAATTTTTTTTAATAAGACGTTTGTCATTCATATTTTTAAAGAAAGAAACACTTGTACTGTTTTACTTATCACTTATAATTTATTAGGTATTTGTAATTAGTAGCCTACCGGTTTCGCTTATACAGCATCATGCTAAAACTTAAAAAACTAAGTTACTTAAAAAACTAAGTTTTTAAAGTTTAAGCCCTGATGATGCTGTATAAGCGAAACCGGTAGGCTACTAATTACAAAGTACCTAATAAATTATAAGTGATAAGTAAAACAGTACAAGTGTTTCTTTCTTTAAAAATATGAATATTTGGAAGTTTTACCAAGCGCCGACGATGGAAAATATCAAATACGTTTGTCATTGGTTGAATCTCTTTAGAGAGAATATTGGATGATATTGAAAGTATTTAAATAAAGTTATTTATACTTCTGCTGTCTATTAATAAACATAGCGTAAAGTATGACAAGGTTCAACCTGGTGTTACAGTCTTCAGTACAATGTGATACAGACTATACTATAATATCAACTTATGTTTACTCCTACCTTATTCCACGTTTATTAATAAGTAAATTAATCAAGCGCAGAAAAACTGCTAAAACCGACTCCAACAATTAATTGGGTAAGCACTATTAACGGCCAATATTAATAATCAATCCTAATCCAAGACTTGCTGTCCAAGATTGATATTTTGATCCATTTTTGTGCCAAATACTTGCCAATAACATATCTGTGGACAGGATAAATATGGCAACTAGGTATAGGATAGGCCGGCGGATTGCTTGAAATCCATCTTTAGAGATATATTATTAACATTGGCCGTAAGTAAGTATAACTTAAAATCTACAACTCGGATCATGATAAAACTAACATGGGACCACCTAAGAATCGTGACCTATCTTTTTTTAAAAAGAACCATTAAAATTGATTGGCTATTGGGCGAGGAATCGCGTAACAAACATACAAAAAAAACATATAATCGAATTGAGAACCTCCTCCTTTTTTAGAGTCGGTTATGTAACCATTTTAGATAATCTCCGGCAAGACCTACAAATAATGTAGTTAAAAACCATCTCGATCACGTCAGCTTTCAAACAAAAAAATTGCATTGAAATCAATCCACCTATTCAAAAGTTATGACGCCACAGTTAGACACAGATGTCAAACTTATAACATCTCTCTTTATCCGTCGGGTTATATTTAAATGTATGTTCGGTCATCACAGAAAAAGTATTTTATAATTTAAAACATGTTTTTTGCTTTTTAACCGACTCCAAAAAGCTTGTCAATTCGACTTTTTTTTGTTAGTTTGTTTACGTGATTTCTCAGCCAATAACATACAGATTGTGGTTATTTTTTTTAAGGTAGGTCATGCTGTAATGGTCTCATATAAATTTTATCAAGATCTCATATTTTTTTTGAACTTATACCTAATTATGTATATTTTTTATGTAACTAGACAGCAGTTTGCACTTTTTATTACTTTTTGAATAGCAGAGCTCAAACTTATACTAAGCTGTTTTATCAAAACCGATTATATAGAAATATATCGATTAAAGGATGACGATGAAATTTATATGCGACCACACAGGAATCATGACTTACCTTTCCAAAAACATCTATCAAAATCGGTTCAACATGGGCCGAGTAATGGTATAACAAGCACACAAAAAATACCTACAGTCGAATTAATAACCTCCTTTTTTGAAGTCGATTAAAATGTGATCATGTCAAGGAAAAACCTGTCGGCATAGGAATGTAAATCACAGTAGCTAATACTTATAAGCGCCAAAGATCAGAGAAAGGTATTAAAAACATATTTTCTAAGTGTACTAATAGATACTTACAAGCACCACTAAGCATAAGCAAGAGAAATATATACTTCCCGTATCCGTTTGCAGTAGGAGCCATTACTTTCTCTCTATTTAACCTATCACCAATGGTTTTCTTTATCAGAAGCGTAGTGTTTCCAACATGTTGGTACTCCCAGATAGCCTCTCGTTTGGGAAAATTTGATTTTGTTTCCCTTGCAAATCTTCGACGTTTGATTTTGTTATAGTTTCTTGCTGTAAGTCACAATGTTAACATTAAACTGTAAAGTATCTTCATGCCCATATTCCCGAAGTGGTAGGTAGAGGCACAACCAGGGCATCCACGACCTACCACCACCACCTGCTAGCCTATTGCCAACCGGGCACATATCCTGTACCGAGCAACAGTTTTTTTTATTAGAAAATTGGAAATATCATATTTTCTTTTCGTTTTTCGACCCGGGATTCGCACCCGGGACCTCATGAAGTCAAAGTCCAACACTTGGACCGCTAGACCAAAGTGGCGATGTTGAACTATTAGACATTTCTTTCTTTTTGTATTTGTATTAAAGAGGTACGTAATAATTATAACTAGCTGAATTGGCAGATGTTCTCATATTTTAATGTAATTTTACTAAAAAGAGAGTCACCCTTATCATAGGTAAAAAAGATAGTTGCGGATGCTAACCCACTACTGACTGCATACCTACAATATTGGTAAAATTGGTGAAATCGTTTCGGAGTTTACTAATATTGTGACACGAGAATTTTATATATAAGTATTAACATACTCGTATTATAATAGTATATTGATGACAACTTGTTTGTCATCAATATATATATAATAATAGTAATATATATAATAATAGTAATAGTATTTTAAATATAACCAAGTACTATCACTCTATTACAATAATTATTGTATTACTAGCTGATCCGATAAACGTTGCCCTGTCTTACAAATCGAATAGCTAAAATTGCTAATGCTAAACATACAATACGACTTTTAACGTTTTCTTTGTACCTGACATTAGCTAAATAAGTCGTGAAAAACGATTTGAAAGTCTTATTTATATAAGGAGAACTTTTCTTTTTATAATGAACCCATTCCTGAGAGTGAATACAAAAAAAATTGTGAAATTGTTCAATCCTTTCAAGCATGATGCAAGACCAAGGATATTTAAAAAAAGTTTTTTTGTATAGATATAAAGCGACGTATACAATTTGTTAATTTATTTAATAAATAATTTTATGCCCACCACGGCCTAAGACTAGGCCTAGGCCGTGGTAGGCAAAAAATAGAAAATCAGAAGTCAATCTCATGCTACCCCGTTGGTTGAGGGGCTACCATACACGCTTAGCTCCACCGACCAACCGCAAGGCTTGAGTTCGATGCCCAGTTGTGTGATGAACATTTAGATGTCTTCATTTCCGGATCTGGGTGTTTATTAATTTTATTCTAGTATCAACATAAGTTTTTCTATGTATTAAAATGCTATGTGTGTAGATACGAAATAGCTTTCTGTATTTTTCTGTATGTTGCGTCTTGAGAATCTTGGATCAAACACAAAAATATAGGCTTTGGTTAGTGTTAATTGATGTTAATCAACGATATTAATTATTATACTACAACAACACACCCAGACCCATAAATAAACATCTAGTCGTGAATCGAACCCGAGACTCACTGTTGGTCGATGGCGTTCAACTGCTGAACAGATTGTGAAAAGAATTCACAGGGTAGGCGAACCTAAGTTTTTGGAATAGCTAGTAATAAAAGCCTTTTACTAAATTTCATTGAACTATTTTTTATTATTATTGTACCCTTAGTGTAAACAACTAATAAATTTCTATTTTCTAACTTGTAGGTAATTATTAAACGAAAAGTAAAATTCTTAGTATCATAAACATCTAAAGTTATCAAAATGATTAGAAACGGCTCTCAATATCCTCAGAGATTTATTTCCATGAAGTACTACCCTTAGATATGAATTAATTTATTGCCTCGGTCTATCGTGGAAAATTACTAAGGGAATACTAAAACTCTGTACTATTGTATTGTACCAGACTTTAATGAGATATTTGAAACTATCTTTGATATTAATAATTTATCATTCTATATAATTCCTAAACGGATAGGAAAGTTCAGTTAAAAGTTTCGTACTAAGAAGTAGTATTTTTCCCCGTGTTGGTACAGGCTCCTTTACAATATAGACCATCTGTCTTCCTGTGCCAGGCAGCTCGTAAAAGGCGAGCATAGGCTTACCGTCACTAACAATGTGTCATCTGACTAGGTGGCAGAGTCTCGCAGCGACTCGCTCAGATTGGTACCACCGCCTAGCCTATTCCTGCCGCCATAATGTCAGCGCTTGCCGTTGACGTGTTGCGGTTTGGAGTATAAGGTAGCCGGTAAACTTACTTTTTCTTAAGGCCTAACATCCCGGCCTAAGGTCGGCAACGCACCATTACCACCTTTGGTGTCTCTAGGCGTCGTGAATTCTTGTTGCAATCTTGTGTCAATTCTTGATGAAATCTGCCTGTTTGCCTTCCAGTATCATAAAATTAGTATTTTGCAGTTCAGTTATTAAGATTTACAGGTGATTTTAAAATGACCCTTACGTTTGTGTTCCAAATTATTGTGTTCATATTATCTGACTATATTTGTTTTAGCATAATGACGCACGTCTAAATAGTCTAGTAGGCTGTGTCCTGTAATTTTGATATTTTCGACATTGTATGATTTATATACATTTTTGTAAGGGTTGAATGTAAATATTGTCAAAGAAATTTACTTATATTCAGACTTCAGAATGGTTGGCAAAATACTTAAGTTATAGCTGTTTAATTTTACTAAATTTGCAATAGCAATATGTTTGACAAAAAAATGTGAAACTTTGTACGGGTTTACATTTGCTTATCAATTATTAATATATTATTAAACGGTAAAAGCCTGAAACTATGTTCAGTTAGCGGTATATATAATTATAGAATTTGTGCTGTTGCGAAAAACGGATTATAGCTTGGCCAAATGTATGATGTAATCATACTGTAAATTGAAGCATATAAAGTAAAATAAATAG
>NJDC01002371.1:116270-129835 GCA_002245475.1 Calephelis virginiensis
CAGATAACATGTGAAATGTATAAGATAACTTATAGACCGGCCAGTCGTCATGGATAAAACTACTTCATCGAGGACAAGCTCAAGATAGTTATCATCGAAAAAAGAATACAAAGTAGAAAAGTGTATCGCTCAAGACGATACTTGGCAGGTTATGTAACCATTAAAAAATACAATTTACACTTTTAATCCCTAGTACTTGGTGAAATTAAATTAGTAATAATTAATATCAGATTAAAATGTTTAATTTATTCGATTTCCAGCTGCTGACCGCGACTATCTTTGCGTATTGAATTTAATAAGTGTTTAAGTAGGAAGATATTCGAATAGAATAGAGAATAGCTTATGTTCTACTCCTATAACTAAGTTATTACTTTATTTAAAATACATTGAAATCAGTTCAACCATTTTTACGTAATAGCATTCATGTTTTTGTTCTTGTTAGTAGAAATAAAAAAAGTAAGAATTTCCGATGATAGTTACTACCTCTACGCAGAACTACAACCTAGGCTCTCACTATTAGCTGAAGATTCTTCTGAAGAAGTCCCATAATGTGACAGATAGCAAAACCTAACCGAACCAAAAAATAATCCTATTAAATTGAACAACTCATTTCAAATTGCCATCTCCGGAAATCGAATCAGGGATCTCACGTAGTCAAAGCCAAAACCAAACCACTATAACCCAAAATTGGTAGAAATAATTTTATCTATGTAACCGCTATATTTATTATTTATATTATACGAGTTTTACATTAAGAATTGAAAAAAATAAACTTAATTTTTAAATGTTGCTCGGGATTGGAAAGGTGCCCGGTTGGCGATAGACTTGCCACCTATCACATTGTGGGACTTAGTATCTTCGGCTAGTCGTGGGTGCTTTGGTTGTACCTCTGCCAACCCCTTCGGGGATATGGGCGTGAAGACGCTTGCTTTAATTTTTAGGGCAGAAAAATCTACCAGATGAAAGAAATGTAATGTGAAATTTTTGATAGTATTTTAGTATTCACTTTGGTTTTACTTCGGTGGACCAACTTTTTCATATATTATTTTAATGAAGGTAGCTTTCTCTTAAAGGTATTCGATGAGGTAGGTTTTCCGACAGCGCCCTCCCAGTCTATTATGGCAATTTACACTGCAGTACATCACTATATGCTATATAGTAGTACCTATACTCCCAAAATCCCTAGTACGAATGGAATCTTAAGCACTCTGTTGACCGGATATATGCATATTGAATATCCGGTTAACTCGCTCCTGCAAGTGCTCGCCAGTAACAGCCATCTGCATATTTACACCCATGTTCAACTCGGTCGTAAACTTAGACGGATATTGTAAATTAACATGTAATTTAGAGAGATCGCCTTCGGTTTAAGTAATTTTAACCACCGACAGAAAAAGGGGTATTTTAAGATTGTATATGTGTGTCTTTGTCTGTGGCTTTTTAAGTCTTAAACAAATGTATCTATCAGTTTCAAAGAAGATTTTGTTTTAAAGCTGACATTATCAAAATGGTTTTTAACCACATCAAGGACAAGGACAGGTTTTGTTAAGTGTTTTTAGATTTTTTTTATTATTTAACAAAATTTAAGTTAGTAAACTGTAAGTGAAACTTACATTTCATTAAAAATAAAAAACTATTCATTATTAAGTATAACTCAAAATCCTCTTCCCGGAGCTTGATAAAATTGATGACCTTTCTTAATCGACCTTTGACTGACCTTTCTTTATCTACCTTTCGAAAAAATAATCTTTAAAATCTATTCATAATTGATGGAGAATTCATGTGAAATAAATTAAATTGTAATTGAAAACTTTTCCTTTTTGGAGTCAATAGAAAACAGGTGTTCATTTTTTTTAAAAAAAACTGAGACTATAAAAACTGCTAATTTAGTTATATTTGGATACATTGACAATTGAACAAGTAAATATCCCTTGATAAATTAAAAAAAAAAACTTAACCAGAAGCATAGTAAGCAAATTATATGTTTGTGTTAATCAACGATAATTATATAATATACGAGTAGAAATACTTGATTTGATACCAGAATAAATTCAATTACTATCCGAAAATACAGACATTTATGTTTATCACACAATTACCTGGCCCCGTCGGAAATAGAACCGGAGTCTCGCGTTTAGTTGGTGGTATACGCTAACCCTTTGACCAACGAGGTGGTAAAAGTGTGGATTTGGTTTTTTACATATTAACAGAATTAATTGTCCTGTTTGGGTATAACACGCTATCTACTATGATCCTACTAATTCGACCGACCGATCAAATAAGCAAGATATTTTTAATTAAGAGAAACTGCCATGCAAAGAAAACCCTTTTTCTGCATAAGTATGAGTTACAGATTTAGGAATGATGATGCAATGTTTAGATGTGCCTATATTTATCAGTAAAGAGCATAATAGGTCTAGCATCCCGGCTACTGGACATTAACGTACTATATCATCTATGGTTTCCATAGGCCACGGTTGTGTCTTACCATCAGGGGAGCTGTGCAGCCGTGTGCTTGTTCGTTGATTTCTTCTGGTCTAGTTGGAACTACCTAAGCAGTAAATCAATGTATTTTATACTTGTTTATTGGGTTATATTTCAAAAACGTTTAAAGAAAAAAGAAAATAACCCCAGACATTGTTTAAATCATAACCCTTCGGCAATCGCTGACAACGCTATTCCATTTGAATTACTGAAGATACAAATCATCGATTGCGCCAATAATTATATTTGCCCCATACCTACACAATTGTATTTAATACGTTCCCAATCTATATAGTCTTTCGAAATTTATGAATTGCCGCTAGTTAGACGTGAAGCGAAAAATTTGATTTACCCTAAATCCACAATTTAAATTTTTAAAATTATATTTTAAAAAACTACCTGAAGAGCACCAGGGTGGAATTTTTTTCTTTGAATGTTCTAATTCAAAGTTTTCGTTGGAGCTTTCGTATGTTTCGTTATTGGTTATCATAATAAAAACAGTTTAATAAAATATAAAAATGTTCACTGGCTATTCACTACACATGTAAATAAATTCAAAAGTAACAATTATTTCGCGCCATTTTTTTTGAAGTTACTTTGCCCCTTTCTGGGACCGGCTAAGACCTTTAGGCCATGCTGCCACGTCTTCCGTATTAATTAATTCTTATAAGTCATTAGTCACATGTCTTCCGTATTAATTATTCTTATACAGTCATTAGTCACTATTTACAAAGTCACGCCAGGGTCTTGAGTAAATCGGTGGTCATTTTACACAAGCTCAATTTGGGAGATTTGACGGCAGCGAGGAAATTCACGATACACTAATTTCTTAATGATTATTTCATTTGTGCTCTTTCACTGACCAAAAACTAATTCCCACCTAAATTAACTAATTTTACTCATAATTTACACTAAATTCAATGATTGTGAAAAAATTGCGACCATCTTCATTCACGATGGTGCCAAAACTCATTTTTTAAAAAATATAATTTGTCCTTTTTTGGACCTGCTAAGACCTATTGGTCATACTGCCACGTCTTCCAAGTTTTAAAAAATAATTTATCCTTTTCTGGGAATGGCTACGACCTTCAGGCTATGCTGCCACTTCTTGCGTCTCAAAACTCAATAATGAGGGTTGCGGCGCTATCGATATGGTCGTAGTTTTTTGTTCCTATATAGTGAAACTAGTTAATTTTGGTGGCATTTTGTACAATCTTGTTCAGTGAAAGTGAGATAATGAAATAATAGTGAGGGAAATTCGTGTATTTTTCCTCTTTGCCGTTCAATCTCATTAAATCAGCTTGAGTAATGAGGCCAATGCTTTACTCAAGACTTCGTTTAAGAACTCGGACAACTTGATGCAAATTTCAAATTGACTAATAGCAGCACTAACGCTAGTGTCAAAAACTAAGGAAAAAGAAAGAATACATAGAATAGAAAGGTATTGAATAGAATTGTGTAGTTATGGGACTCATTATTAAATAACTTTTTTGTCCACTCCACTCTGAAAAAGTTGCGGGCACAGCTATTAATAAATTTGATTTCATACAGCCTTATAGTTAAAACAATAATGTCAGAATATATGAAAAATAACAAAATGTTTTTTTTAAATATAGATAATTTTAAGTAAAACTGTAAGTTTAAAAACTGCAAGTACGTGTCACGGTTATCACTCGCTATTAGTATAATTTAGTTATTTGTGTGTATATACAATAGTTATATTGCCTCAAATATATTTAATTTTTAGCCGACTCCAAAAAAGGTTGGCGTTCTCAATTCGATTGCATATTTTATTTGTATATTTATTACGCGATTACTCGGCCAATAAGATACCGATTTTGTTATCGTCAACATGTACAAAAAATATAAATATTAAGTATAACTTAAAATTATTAGTAGGCTGTTGATAAAATTTGTGTGAGACCATCTCGGAATCATTTTCTGTATCTCGAGAAACGAATAATCAAACCAGGATGTGGTACCTAATTAAATAATTACTAACGACTATAAAGTTGTAGTGTTTTAGCACGTTTACTGCGTTTAATAATTATTCTCTCTCTAGACACTATAGCTTAACTTTTTATAAACAGCTTCTATGATTTCAAAATAAATAACTTGTACATATTTTGAGTGAATTGACACCTACTTTTAACAGAAACCTTTTCCGCAGATTTTAATTTAAGACAGTATAAGCTTTATATGAAATAAGCCTTATATAAAATTATTTTAGTTACTTATTAGAAAGTTAAGATATTTAAATAACATTTGTTTTCTAGTAATTTATTCACATTTAATAATTAATATCTAGTCAATAAAGTAGATATATAAGGTATATTTATTTAAGCACTTGATTTGTGCTTGGGTTTAATTTCTACAAATTTTAAATAAAGAAAAAAATTCGCACAACACGGAATTTGAACCTGAACCTTTTCGTCTCAAGCCGACGAATGCTCAAACCATTTCAGCTATTGAGGATTCAAATCCTATCGTGATAGATATATAAGACAAAAAAAGAAGTTGGATTTATCCAGAAATTTCTGCACGATTCGATGATGTTCACTAGTGCGTTCAGAGCCTTTACCATGAGTTGGTATAGATTACAAACGGTGAGTTACGTGTAAACTACGGTTTATGACATTTTTTTTAAAATGCATTTCTCATAATTACCAATAGAGGCGCTGCTCAATGTTGTCATACAAACAATTTACAGAGATGGCAGCGAGTATAGTAAACTTGAAAGGCCGTAAACTCATGGTAATTGCTAAGTTAAATGCGTTTAGTTAAAGTAGATAGTATAGTGCTACAACGAATAGCCAGGATTGGTACCTATGCATTCCCTTTTCCTATCTACATAGCGTTAGTGCCGGTGAACATATTTGCCAACTCAAAAAATTTCAGATTATCAACTAAATTATTTGCATTGATAGGTGACGAATATTTCTTATCATTAGAAAGTAGGGCTCCATAATAGCTTTTCTGTAGTAAAAAAAAGTGTTATTACCGGTCTAAAGTTTAAAGATTTCCGACCTTCCTCATTCGGATAGGACATCATGATTATATTTGAATTGTTTTGGTTTGGGTTGGGTTCAGATTGTTGTGGTATTTGTAATTTCTGAACTTAAAAGCCGATAACAGAAACATCTTTAGAACAACCACCAAATTGTCTAAATTCTAACAAAAATTTTAATAAATAAAGTTAAATAATATATGAAAAAATATTATATATCATCTCGGTGGTCTGGCGAACCAGCGTCGGACCTAACTTCTTGAGGTTATTCCTCCCTGATGATTCCCTGAAAAAATAGGAATTGCGTATTTCCAATTTTCTAATAAAAATAATGTTGCCCGGAATTGGATATGTGCTCGGGAGGCTTGCCACCTATCACATCGTGGGACTCAGTGTCTTCGGCTAGTCGTGGGTGCCAAGGTTGTGGCTTTGCCTAACTCTTCGGAAATATGTGCGTGAAGATACGAGGGCGAATCCAAAAGTTCTAAGCCCGACTAAGAAAATGAAAGAAAAATGGGTCTAAATTTTTATTAATTTTTATTTTTCGACATAGTCTCCATCTAGCTCAACACACTTCTTCCACCTGACCTGCAACTTGTTTATCCCCTCGAAAAAAAAAGATTTCGAAAGGTCGGCGAAAAAGTCGTTTACTGCGACTTTCACCTCATCTTTGGTCGAAAATTTCGAGCCACCTAAGTGTTCTTTCAAATTTGGGAATAAATGATAATCCGAGGGGGTCAAATCCGGCGAATAAGGTAAGTGGGGCAGCAATTCGTAGCCACAATCATGGATTACAGACATTGTTTCAACCGAAGTGTGAACACGTGCATTGTCTTGATGAAACAAAATTTTTTAATACACAACATTCCCGGCCTTTTTTCTTTTATTTCTTCCCGGAGTCTTCATAAAAGGTTACAATAATAACTAGGATTTATATTTTGACCTTTTGGTAAATAATCTACAAAAATAATGCCCTTCGCATCCCAAAAAACAGAAGCCATGACTTTGTTAGTCGACAAAACGACCTTAGCCTTTTTCGGTGTAGGAAAGTTGGATCTTTTCCACTGTTTGGATTGTTGCTTTGATTCAGGAGTATGGTGGTGAACCCAGCTTTCTTCCATGGTAACAAATCTAGACAAAAACTTCCAAACAGTCTCGCGAAATTGTGTATCGAACTCGTTTTTGTTCAGCTGAAAACAACCTCGGGACCCAGCGAGCAGAAATCTTATGGAACCCCAACTCTTCCGTTATTATGTGTTGCACCCGGCTATTTGTTATCTCAGCTATCTTACTAATGGTCAAACGTCGGTCACCTAGTACGAGATCACAAATTTTATCGATGTTTTCTTTCGTGGTAGAGGATGTAGGCCTTCCACTCTTAGAATCATCTTTAATGCTCTCACGACCGCGCTTAAACTCAGCTACCCACTTCTTGACACTGGAATACGATGGAGCAGACTCCCCCAAAGTGCTCACTATATCTTGATGATATGTCTTTTGGTGATAGGCCTTTTTTATTGAGTTACTTAATGACTGCACGGTGTTCAATTTTCTCCATTATTGACAATTGCGTCAGATTGCTTCAAACAAATAATCACAGAAAATTTATATTGTGCAGTATCGGAATGAAACTGCGCACAATAAATCAATATGACACATACTAACAAACGGCGGTAGATTTTAAAAAGATGTCATAGCTCCATGTAGGTTAGGCCACGAACTTTTGGATCCACCCTCGTACTATTTTTTAATAAAGTTACAGCTGAGCTGAAATTTCACTCTCATTCTCTTTTTCACTGGAATACTTTAGGGCAACAAAAAAAGGATTAGAAGTAGTAAATTTACGTGTGTTAGTCTTTAAGTTACGATTGGTTTTGTGTATTCGGATATCGGCGTGATGGTAGGCCACATGATATATACAAATAGATAATTAAAAATGAATAAAATGTCACAGTATATAATATGTTGAACATTTTTTTGTAGTATTTTTGCGTACATACTTCTTTAATAAACAGTATTTAATCTTCTACAATTTTGTCACACGGCATTTTAAATTCATATACTTATTCATGCCTTTGAAATACAAATTAAAATTAGTCGTAAACAGTTGAAACTATTTCAAATATGATACTTCAATTAATGGACTCATGCAAGCAAAATCGCAGAATAGTATATTATTTCAAGCTCTTTTCATTATCACCTATTGACCTAAATGTTCATTTCGTTAAACATTAAATCGTTTGTGAAATTTTATAGCCATCAACTGTTTTCCCACATTAAACAAGAAATTAGAATTTCATGGCGGAGGTATTAAGGAAAATTGTAATTTCGAGCGGAACAGTTCATTTAGTCATGTTCTTAGCTGTTGTTGTTTTTTACGTTATTGCCATAGCTGTGGCTCAAGATACGTCTATGAGCCCTGTCCCACGTCATCCGATACCGTTTCTGGATATGTTTACAAGTCCGTCCAATTTGTATTCCGATCTCATTAGAAAAACTTATTCCGACCCTGGATATTACCACGCATCCTGCCAGAAACCGGATACTTTGACATCATTCTCAAACTTCCTAACTAGTGCAGCAAAAGTTATGTTATCTGTGGCAGTGATAATTGTATTAAAACTTCTTGGCGGGAAACTTTTACTTTTACCAATCGCAGTGATGGTGTTTGTTAAAATGGGATTAAAAGCAGTGTTATTGTGGCCTGTGTTGTCAAAAATGATAAAGCATTTTAAGAAGAAGAAAAAAAGGAATTATTCCAGGGTTGTGAAGGATTGTTCTGAGAGGCTCGCGTGTTTGATACAAAGGACAACGAATAGTGATTGGGGGAGTAATATCGGTGCAGCAGTTACGTTTTCGTTAATCGACGATGTTGATGAAGATAGTTTTGTCGTTAAAAGTTTGCTCAGCATTCTCGCTGGGGACAAGGTCGCAGAATGTATGTCATTGGATTGTAATTCCGGTGTTGACATAAGCTGACATGGACGATATAATAACTAGTGTTTAAATACGGCTTTTGTTGTATATATAAATAAATTTAACAAACAAATAGTAAGTAACAAATAGTTGTACCTATTAAGAACAACCTCATTTAAAATCATTGTGTGTTATGAAATGTTACTATGAAATTTTAATACTTACTTAATCTTACCTTTTGATGTGAAACATCTATAGCAGCACGTAAAACCGATCCCTGGCGTGGCGACGTGTCGCCACGCTAAATGATGGTATATACAATATTTTATTGTAACATTATGACATATTTAGTTCCTATCACAATCTGTTCTTATCTGCATATTACTTTTATAATGATTTTACAAAATAATGTCGATGTTTCACATCTGCCAGGCGTCCCGTGACGGCTCACATTTTTTTTAAATGATGTTTTCATCTTGGATTGGATTTTTTCGAAGCAATATTTCTTAAACCAAGAGAACAATATTGAGCATTATTTTGAACAAAATTGATCATTATTGATTACTCTTGATTCTCAATTTCATAATTTATAAATAAATAATTGAACTCGGATATGTCATTTTATGTAGGTACTAGAGTACCTACATAAAATGACATATCCGAGTTCAATGTTCTAGAACACAGTTCTAACTTCTATCTGCTTATTAACATTTAGTTTTAAATAATTTAACGAGTCCAATAAAATAATTTCTTGTTTATTAATAACTAAATGTCGATTATTCGCTAGTATTTTGTTTAAGATCTAAAATGACATAACCGATTCTAATTTCCAATATTGCATGAATCGAGTTTCAAGAGTAACCTTACAGATTAGGTAGAACACAAATATTTATTTGTTTACTGAAGTACATAATATATAATATTTAATTTATAAGCGTCGTTAGTTGTTTTATAAATGATCAGTATATACTTTGCTAGTATGTACCTACTTGCTAAACTAAATGCAATGGAATGTACTAATACACGTTGTACAAAATCTTTTGTAATAATATAAATGTTATTGAAGTAACAATCCCTCCTTAGTTATGTCTAACCAAAATAACTTTTAAGAAACAACATCGGTAGTGTTTTTTTAATCTAACAATTTTAGTGCTATTAGTAGGTATATTTACTTTATCGAGAACATGGATTGATTATTAAATTTTGGCAAAACGTTGGTGATTCTGACGTGACTAAAGATGAAGACAGTTTAAAGTGCAGGAATAGGTCACAATTAAAAAAAAAGACGAGTTGCACTCCGGGAGTGCCGGCAGAAGTGAAAATTTGAATATTAACGTTGTGCATTTTTGATATTTTGAAATAGGAAATAATTTTGCGTGAATTGCTTTAATTATCAGTATGAAAGTACTATTATTTATATGGTAGAATACAATATTAATTTATTGCGCTATCGTACACAAACATGACAACATGAACATTCGCGCAAGCGCCCTGTCTTACGAATTTTCGATCTGACGATTTGATAATCTAACGGAGCTTAGAAGTTTTGTTCCCATTCCAAAAAAAGTGCGCAACGCCGCTAAAGAAGTTTTCACTTCAAAAAACAATGTCTGCTACCTGATGTTATGAACAAAGACGTTATATTGTTATGGTCGTTTTTTTAGATTAATTTCGGTATCTAGTTATGTATTTCTGTGTCGGTAAGTACTAGAAATGTTTTGGTGTTAGATCAATTCATGTAATTCGTTCAGAGATATATGTTTATTTATACATATTAGATATGATTTCACTATGAACCTGTTTACAAGCTCTTTAGTGCAAATAATTAACAAAAAGTGATAAAAACATACATATAGACATGCTTATGTTTGATAAGTATTAATAAGAACGTGCTTAACATAAGAATGCTACAAATAAACATGGCCTACATTGCTGAAAATATTGTGCACACTCTGACAAATATTTGGATCAGTTTATTTTCTGCTAAAACTCAAGCGAAGTTAATGTTCATTGTGTTAATAAAATTCTAAGTGATTTATCATTGATTTGTTATCCGTTAACATGAAAACTATATTTTTTATTTTTATTAATCTATGGTTCCATTGCGAGACTAAGGACTACATTATGCAGCCTTACGATTATAGAAATGTGCCAAGAAATATGGAATATTACCCGATGTCGAATAGATTTATTCAACATAGAATGCCGATGACATTTCAACAGAGTGAATATACAAAACAGCCTTCAAGCTCTGGAAATATTTTCAGTGAGTTTCTGCGAATGGTTAATGACATGTCTGAAGAAAAAGAAGAAAGCGACACGCCTAGTAATCGAGCTGCTTCAAACACTGAGTATCCCTGGCCAAATATACCTCAAATACCAGATGCTCCAAGTCCTAATATAACTCCAATCCCTCTAGCACCAAAATTCAGTTTAGATCTAAAGGAAAACAAGATGAACAGTCTCCTTACTCCTGTTTTGGGTTTGTTAACAGGAACATCTATAAATAGTCCCTTAAAGAAAGGTTTATTGGACTTAGTAATTAATGGTATAGTCAAACCCTTGAAGGTTGCCAAGATGAGTATAAAAGCATTGATAAGCAAGTTGATAGTACCGGTTATAGCATTGATATTAATTAATGTGGAGGTTTTAATTACTGTGTGGTGGTTATGGGAAGATGGGAAGACGGAATGCCCGACTCAACCTCCCGTTCCTTCGTACACACCGGCTTATACACCAAGCCCATATAACTATAATTCATACAATAAAACTAACTCATACGTGTAATTGTCCCAGTTTCAGTGAAATAGTTCTAATACCAGTATATTAGGGATAAATAATGTTGTTTGAATGTAAAATGTTGTTTTTATAATAAATGTAAATATTTGTAACGTTTTTTAATTATTTTTTCCACGATATTGAAATGCAAACAAGTAGACGAATTTCCTGATGGTAAGCAATTCACTCCGCCACACTAAAGGTGGTAATGGTGCGTTGCCAACCTGAAACCGGGATGTTAGGCCTCGAGCAAAAGTAAGTTTACCGGCTACCTTACCCTCCGAACCGGAATACGTTACCGACAAGCACTGACGTAATGGCGGCAGGAATAGGTAAGGCGGTGGTACCAATCCGGGCGAGTCGCTGCAAAACTCTTCTCTGCTGCAAATGTTGTCTGTCTCTCTGCCTCTGTCTGTCTGCTGCAGTTTCACGTAGCTTCGCCTGCGTAACTTGGTTTTTACTGCACCAATTTTGATGAAACAAAGCCTATGTCACTAAGGGATAATGTAGCATTTTAAAAGTGAAAGATTTCATTTCAAACAAACAAACAAAAAATCAAACATTTCCTCTTTATAATATTAGTATAGATTAGTAGTAGTAGTAGTAGTAGTAGTAGTAGTAGTGGATGAATTTGTTTTTAGCCACCGAAGGAAAAATAGAGGTGTTATAAGATCAATGTATGTGGCTGTCTTTGGCATCATTACTTTTGAACAGATGGACCAATTTGGATGGGGATTTTTTGGAAGCTGACACGATCAAGATGTTTCTTATCTACATTGCATCTAAGTATTGTTAGGTGCTATTGAACATTTTTAATTTTAGTGGTATTAATTAAAAACAAGTATCTCACATACTTGAGAGTCAATATTGCATTAAATAATAATAATAAATAAATATTCCTGGACAAGTTACACAGATTGAATCTAACCCCAAAGTAAGCAAATTACATGCTTGTGTTATGGGTGTTAGTCAACGGTTCTAATACATAGAAATACTTAAATAGATACAAGTATAAATTTAATAAACACCCAGATCCACAAATGCAGACATCTAAATGTTCGTCACACAAATGCCTGCCCCCGTCGGGTATCGAACCCGAGCCTCGCGGTTGGTTAGTGTAGTTAGGCGTAGGTCATAAGAAGAACACGAATAGTGAAATCTCGTAAAAATATTACCCGAAACCTGAAAAAGGGATGTGTATTTTTAGCACACGTATGTCCCCAGCTCTCGCGCGACTATTATCCAATTAGAAGTAATAGGGTAGTTGCAGCCCGAAATGGACGAAGACACCTGCCTACTAATCTTATTACTACTTTACGACCGGCGAGGTCTGTTGACGTCACTTATTGTAGGTTAGGTTAAATGTACTATATCTTATGTAAGAGATAAGCTCGCCTTTTATATTGTACTATTTTTAAACAACTTAGAAAAAGGAAGAGGCTATATAATCGACTTTTATATTTTTATGTATGCTAATCGATTTCTCCGTCACTTATAAAACGATTTTAGAATTTCTTTTTTTATTTTAAAGAGTGTAACTTCTGAGGTTGTCCCATTGCCACTGTCCTGGATCTGATCTTGATATCCCAGGGTAATCGAAGGTGATACACAATTCTTGTATTTTTTTTAATTTTTAGATATTGGAAGGAAAAAATGTAGACGAATTATTTTCAGAAGAAATTCACACCGCCTAGAGACATCAAAGTTGGTAATGGTGGGTTGCCAATCTGAGGCATTTTAGGCCTCGAGTAAAAGTAAGTTTAGCGGCTACCTTATCATCCAAACTGGAACCCTTCACCGGCAAGCACTGCAGCCACTTATGGTGGCAGGAATAGGTAAAAGTGCGCACGGTGGCCTAGTGCGGTGGTGGTATATGGTATATGGTGTGGTATATGTGTAACAAGCCTTATTGTGAGGAGAGGGGGCAGCTTGTTCGCTATCTTGTAAAATAAAAAAAAAAAAATTAATTCATATACAATGTAGAATGTTTTATCGAGTTTTGGCGCCATCGAGAGAAAAGATGGTCGAAGTTTTTTCATAGTTATTGAATTTCGTGTTGATATTGAGTGAAATTAGTCAATTTTGGTGGCATTTTGTACAATTTTGTTCAGTGAAAGTGCACAAATGAAATAATCATGAAGAAATTAGCGTATCCTGTATTTCGTCGTTGCCCCCAAATCTCATAACATGAGGTTGAGTAATGAGGCCACTGCTTTACCCAAGAGACTGACATGACTTACTGATGACTTATGACAGATTGAATAAAAATTTGATGCAAATTTCTACTTGACTAATGGCAAAATACTAACGTGAAGGCCAAAACCTAAAGAAAGAAGAAGAAGAATGTTTTATCGGAGAGTCAGTTTGGCGCAACTTTCAT
>NJDC01002371.1:129929-152514 GCA_002245475.1 Calephelis virginiensis
CTTTACCCAAGAGACTGACATGACTTACTGATGACTTATGACAGATTGAATAAAAATTGATTTAAAATTTGATGCAAATTTCTACTTGACTAATGGCAAAATACTAACGTGAAGGACAAAACCTAAAGAAAGAAGAAGAAGAATGTTTTATCGGAGAGTCAGTTTGGCGCAACTTTCATACATAAAAAAAAGTTTGCTATTTTTTTTATTGGCCCAAATCATATGAAACTAGTTGCCTTATATCTGAATGCCTTTAGACTTACTTTCAAATTATACCTTTTCAAGTAAACCTTATAAAAATTCGGGTTTGCTATGTATCTATGGAAGTCTCGCCTCTTGTTATTTAGTATTTATATACTCTTTGCGGAGAATTTTGGCGCCATTGAGAGAAAAGATTGTCGAAGTTTTTTCATAATTATTGAATTTCGTGTTGAAATTGAGTGAAATTAGTCGCTTTTGGTTGCATTTTGTACAATTTTGTTCAGTAAAAGTGCACAAATGAAATAATCATGAAAAAATTAGCGTAACGTGTATTTTCTCGTTGCCACCAAATTTCATTACATGAGCTTGAGTAATGAGGCCACCGCTTTACCCAAGAGCCTGACATGACTTACTGATGAATAATATTTGATGAAAATTGATATAAAGCTTGATGCAAATTTCTACTTGACTAATGGCAAAATACTAACGTAGGCTAAAACCTAAAGAATGAAAAGAATGTTTCATCTATCAATATTTACAAAATTATCCAGCAGTAAACCTTTCATATGCGTTGAATATTTCTCAATTATCAAGAGAGTTTCCTATTTATCGAGAGTATAAAAGTTTTGGGTTTATTAGGTTATAAAATAAAACCTAATATGGGCGTCTAGGTCAGCATTGTTTTAATACCGATTTTATAGATATCGAGTTCACGCTCCAGAAGCCACGATAGTATTATAATTTTATTATCATATGTTAAAGCGAATATCCAATCCAGATATTATATACAGGGTAATTGAAAAAAAAACTATGTGTGTGTGTTTGTGTGTGTGTGTGTGTGTTTGTGTATGTGTGTGTGAGTATTAGTGTACACACGTCAGATGTGAAACATCGTTATGGAGTTATTTTTCGTAGAGCATAAAGGAAAAGTAGTACCACTTAAAGAGCTTGACATATCACACGTAGCCATCTTCAAACTACTTCGCCTGTGAGCAATGGAAGTTTTGGTGACGTCCTAAACAGTTTTTTTGTGAAGTGTAACAGAGAAATGTGACGCGAAACAGAAAAATGTCATGGAATTTTTTTATGTCGTAGATGAAGAATTTTTACTTCAAAATGCGACAAATGGAAAATTAAGATTTTGAACAGATTACGCTATCGTTTCTATTAGTCAATTCACGATTTTAAATGTAAAGTTGAAATTCACGATTTTAATAAACAAACGGCAATTTTAACCATTTGTGTTTTTAATAGTCTTCTTTAAATCACAAATTTGTCGAAGCATACATTTTGATTGTTTTGTTATAGCTACTTAAATGTACAAGTTAATTATTTTTCAGCAAAGTCAGACTACAATGAGAAGCAAAAACAAAGAAAAATTACAGATTTAATGAACACAAATACATTTTTTTTAATGATATTGGAAGGCAAACAAGCAGACGGATTTCCTGATGGAAACGAATTCACGCCGCCTAGAGACATAAAAGGTGGTAATGGTGCGTTGCCAACCTGAAGCAAGGATGTTAGGCCTCGAGCAAAAGGAAGTTTACCGGCTACCTTACCCTCCGAACCGGAACACGTCATGACGTTATGGCGTCAGGAATTTGTAAGGCGGTGGTACCAATCCGGGCGAGTCGCTACAAAACTCTACCACCTAGAAATATACAAATATGTTTGTCAATATATAAATAAAAAAACTAGCCTAGAAGGAACTAATTTAGAATATATTAATGAAGACTAACACGATGCTGCTTGAACCCCACTGTTACACAGTACAGTCACGTGATCATATTACATACTGACATAATTCGAAGAGAACAATAGTTTTTTTTATATTTGTTATCATCGGCGCTTGGTAAAACTTCCAAATATTGAATGAAATTAATTTAAAAATACAAACAATAGTTTTGTTTTGTTATTTAAATTTTTGGATTGACCTGTGAAAACGATAACTTATTTAACCGAACCTCGGCTCTCTGTTTGTCACAGTTACTTTATTTCAACCATTATGCTGTTTAGTCATTACATCTAACACCTACCGGACAAAGTCATAGTCACCACAGCTATAGCACAATTTCTAAAAAACCTTTTACTTTTCCACAATACGTGTTACAAATTTAAGCCAACTGGTTTCACTTTTTACAGAATTATCAGGATTTAATTTCAAATTAGTTTTCTCCTATTTAAGATTTGGTTTGTCATACTAATCGATGCTACAATTTTCATTTTTACGTTAACACTTTCTGTCAATCCCACTATTTCTCTGATCTCATTGTTGCGAATGCGATCAGCGAGCGTAACTATACAAATTTTTTCGAGTGTTCTCATTTCGACAGCAATATTTACATTATTTTTCTGACATACTTCACTCTCGCTCCTATCAAGTTAAATATGCAACATAAGCACGCAATTATGCAAATAATAATAATAAAAAAGAAAAAACGTTTTATTCCTGCCGCCATAACGTCAATACTTGCCATTGACATGTTTTGGTTCGGAGGGTAAGGTAGCCGGTAAACTAACTTTTACTCGAGTCCTTACATTTCGGCCTCAGGTTGGCAACGCACCACTACCACCTTTGATGTCTCTAGGCGGCGTGAATTTCTTATCATCAGAAAATCCGTCTGCTTGTTTGCCTTTCAATAGCATAAAAAAACTCAAAGAATCCCTTTAAATTAGCTCATAATATATTCTCTGCACACTCCACTTTCTAAATCCGTGGTATACCTTTTCATCCCTGATAAAAGTACTACCGAAATATACAATACCATTCACTCCTTGCAGTATTAGTATCGTTACTAAATTTTTTTTATCCGTTTTGGCTATGTTTAGACGTGACAACGTCTTATAATTCGATGGAGCCGGCTGCACGCACCAAAAACTATGACTCTGGCAGCGTTACCTATTTTTTTTCGAAATATCTACTGTTGTGTACGTCTAAAGACTTTTACAACATCACCGGGCTAGTGGGCGAACAGAGTGCTCAGCCAGAGATTGAAGTATGGGTGGGGCCTGGGCTCCAAGGGTGTCTGCTGTGAGACCGTACTTCGGCTTAGATATCGTGGCTGTGTTCCGCTCAAGGCTTAACAAGGGCCTTCGCCACCCCCAGCGGCCCACTCCCGGAGTTTGTAAGACGTGTTTGTGTACTGTTGTATGAGGCATTTGCCTTGGTGAAAGGGATGTCGGGGTCTAAAATCATATGACGGGGCCTCCGGCGAAGCGGAGGTGGGTCCGTCTCGGGGACATAATTATTGGCTGCTGCCATCAAAGTGTATGGGTGGTTTTCTAACTTAGAAAAATAAGTACCAGAGCGGCGTTACCTCACTCTGAGACGTTCCATTTAAGGCTTGAAGTGCAAGCGAGAGCGCGGAATGAGCGACAAAGAGGCACAATCGGCCTCCGTTCTTATGACGTTGTCACGTTCAACGTTCGTCGGTAAACCAACTTTACAGACAACTGCTATTTTTTTAAAAACCATTACTCAGCCTTAACAACAATCGTCATAACTATGACCAGTGTTTTCATCACGGGTGATGTAGAGTTCAACTATATATCATCACATATATTCACCACATGGCTAATTAAATATTAGTTACGATAGACATTATGATGATCTGCAATAGAGTGCTTATTTTAACAATGTTACAAATTTAGCTAGTGTTAGCTAGACGATGATTGTTAGATTAAAATGAAGCTCGTATTATCTTTGTTAGCTTTGATAAGAAAGCTTCGTACAGCATCTGCAGGGCTAGGATGCGCAATTTAGACATGGACCTCTTTACAAGGAGTGTTTTTTATGATAATGGTAGGCACACAAGCAGACGGTTTTCCTGATGGTAAGTAATTTACGCCGCCTGGAGACACCAAAGGTGGTAATGGTGCGTTTCCAACCTGATGCCAGGATGTTAGGCCTCGAGCAAAAGTAAGTTTACCAGTTATCTTACCCTCCGAACCGGATGACGTTATGGCGGCAAGAATAGGTAAGGCGGTGGTACCAATCCGGGCGAGTCGCTGCCAAACTCTACCACCTAGTAAACAACATTGTACAACCTAGTGCTCTACCACCTAGTAGGATGTCACGGTGTTAGTGACGCTAAGCCAATGCTCGCTTTTCACGAGCTGCCTGGCAGGAAGACAGATGGTCTATTCTGCAAAAGAGTCTGGACTACTTGTGCTTTTTCACCATAAACTTGATTACAAGTTTTGCTACACTACAGCTTAATTGTTTAGTTTTGCTATAAACAAAAGTTAGTTTATTTATGAATTTAAGAATTTGTGACAGGATCTTTTGGGTAAAATGAGAAAAAGCAAAATAGATTTTAATCATATTTTAAATTTTTCTGTCATTTGGACCAACTTAAAAGATAGAGTTTTAATCTCGATATCTCTAACTATGTGGTTTAGCGGGAGAAATAAATAACTTGAACATGTTTTTATAACAAGTTAAATGTAAATAAATGTTATGAATTTCTTTAGTAGCAAACTCTAATGATGCTACAAAAAGTGAAATCTGCTGGTTTAAATTAGATGATAGTGTTTTATATAGCATTTGTAAAATGCAAGTGCTTAAAAAACTTTATGTATGTGTAATATAATATTAAGGTATGGAGTTTTATATTTGATATTTTCCATCGTCAGCGCTTGGTAAAACTTCCAAATATTCATATTTTTAAAGAAAGAAACACTTGTACTGTTTTACTTATCACTTATAATTTATTACTTTGTAAGTAGTAGCTTATACAGCATCATCAGGGCTACTACTTACAAAGTAATAAATTATAAGTGATAAGTAAAACAGTACAAGTGTTTCTTTCTTTTAAAATATGGAGTTTTACTATATTCCGACAGTGAAAAGAATAAAACATTAAATTTTATAAAATCAAAGGTCTAATAAGTCCTGTGTTAGTTTAAGATAACAAACTTAATCCTACATGGCATTATCTAAACATGACATAAATCCTTTGCCATGTGAAAAGAGAAAAAAAAAGTATCTTCCATATCCCCGAAGAGGTAGGCAGTGGTACAACCAAGGCACCCACGACTAGCCGAAGGCACTAAGTCCCACAATGTGATAGGTGGCAAGCCTATCGCCAACCGGGCACATTTCCAATCCCGACCAACATTTTTTTATTAGAAAATTGGAAAAATCCAATTTTCTTTTTGTTGGCCGACCCGGGATTCGAACCCGGGACCTCATGCAGTCTTGTCCAACACCCGGACCGCTAGACCACAGAGGCGACAGAGAGAAAAAAATAACAAACATCAACCATTAAAATAATTTGTAAGTATACATTTCATGGATCAATAATAGTACGTACATTTCACCAAAGTAATTACAAATTTTATCTGTTCGAGTATAAAAGTTTTTCCCTTCAATAAAATCAATTAACTCTTCTAAAAGTGCGAGAAATCTGGCAACATAAACCCGTTTGATTGGATAAAATCGGAATGATAAGAGCTGAGTGCGTGATTGAACCGAAATGTTAGGGTTTCATTCGCCCTGAGGTAGATTCGTAGTTCTCGAGACAAAGTTTTTATTTTTCTCTAAATTTTAAAATCATATTTTACATCACGTTTTATGGGAATAGCACAAGTCTCTTTTTTATGATAATTGAAGGCAAACAAGCAGACGGATTTCCTGATGGTAAGAAATTCACACCGCCCAGAGATACCAAAGGTGGTAATGGTGCGTTGCCAACCAGAGGCCGGGCTACCTTACCCTCCAAACCGGAACATGTCAACGGAAAGCATTGGACGTTATGGTTGTAGGAATAGGTAAGGCGGTGGTACCAATACGGACGAGTCGCTGCGAAACTCTACCACCTAGTAGGATCTTTTGATGATGAGAGACAAACGTTGGCTATAGAAATCATTCATGTTTTAGGAGCATTGCAAGCATTAGCCCTAATGTCTAAGTCTTCCACTGAGTTTGAGAGAAAATGTGATCGAAGTTTTTTCGTAATTATTGAATTTCGTGTTTATTTTCAGTGAAATTAGTCAATTTTGGTGACATTTTGTACAATTTTGTTCAGAGAAAGTGCACAAATGAAGTAATCATGATGAATTTAACGTGTCGTATATTTTCACGTTGGCGCCAAATCTCACTAAATGAGCTTGGGAAATGAGGCCACTGCTTTACCCAAGACCCTGACATGACTTATGACTTATGGCTAATTATACTTGAATCCCGATTTTGGTTAATTTGATGCAAATTTCTACTTGACTAATGGCAAAATACTAACGTGAATGCCAAAACCTAAAGAAAGAAAAGAAAGTCTACTTACTTAGAATAGAATAGAAAATATTTTTATACACATTCATCTTATAGGAGGCACTTGTGACGAGTCTACATAACACTAAAAACAACTACAGGATCGTCTTCCCTGCCCTCTGAACTTGTCATTATGCGGCAGGAGTCTGTAAGTTTTCAATGAATTACATTATGTAGATGAAAAAAAAACAAAAACATTCGTTCGTGCACAGAAAAAAATCTACGGGCTTACGTTGCAATTCGTGTGTATATTCTTGAATATTTACTTACATATAAATACATATCTTCACTCCAAGTCCCTTACGTGGCAGACTGAGAGTACAGAGTGCCAAATATTACGATCCAGGCAGAGCTGTTTGGCTTCCTCCACATTCATTACCCTTTTCATACAAACACGCCAATACGATTAAGAGTGATTTTAATAAATCAGCTCTGTCTCAAAAACTATAATATTTTCCATTGATTTCCTATCAAAAATGCATTACGGTTTTGGCGCCATCGAGAGAAAAGATGGTCGAAGTTTTTTCATAATTATTGAATTTCGTGTTAATATTGAGTGAAATTAGTCAATTTTGGTGGCATTTTGTATAATTTTGTTCAGTGAAAGAAGAAGAAGAAATTAGCGTATCGTATATTTTCTCGTTGCCGCCAAATCTCATTACATGAGCTTGTGTGAAAAGGTCACCGCTTTACCCAAAAGCCTGACATGACTTACTGACGACTTATGACTGATGACTAATTATAATTGATATAAAATTTGATACAAATTTCTACTTGACTAATGGCAAAATACTAACGAGATTGCCAAAACCTAAAGAAAGAAGAAAATGCATTACGGCGGTGAGTTGATATCACTGATATATTGAACTTTGTTAGATGAAACAGTAATCTGTATTGGTTATTTAAAATTTGTTACTTTGGTACCCAAAGCCAAAAGAAAAAAAAGTATCTTGACGCCCATATCCCCGAAAGGGTTGGCAGAGGCACAACCAGAGCAGTAGCCGAAGACACTAGTGTGATAGGTGGCAAGCCTATCGCCAACCGGGCACACACCCAATCCCGACCAACATTTATTTTTTGATATAAAATTGGAAAAACTACATTTTTCATCCAATCCCGACCAACATTTATTTTTTGATAGAAAATTGGAAAAACTACATTTTTCTTTTTGTTGCTCGACTCAAGAATCGAACTCGGCACCTCATGAAGTCAAGTCCAACGCCTGGACCGCTAGACCACAGAGGAGATTGAGCAAAAGTATAAGATGTTTAAACAAATCTCATTATTTTTTGTATGTGAAAGGTCACCAAATAAGCACACGGAGAACTGTGATGGTTAGAGACAACCGTGGTCCATACACACCAAAGATGTTATTGGTGCTTCGTTATCCTTCCAGAATTAGGCCAAACGTGCAAGTTTTCCGGTTACTCCACCGTCCGGTCTGCAACATGACAGTCATTAGAGTTTATCAGAGACAAGAAGGTAAGGCAATGGCTACACACTTTTTTGCAGTAAACACTTGTACTTATCCACTATACACTTTATTAATACTTTTCGTTCCAGCCAACCGGTTTCACTTTTTACAGCATCATCAGGGTTTTAAAGCCCTTTTGGTTGGCTACGTAGTGGATACGTTGGAACAAGTGTTTACTACAAAAAGTGTGTATACAATGGAATTCCACCAAGTGCCGACGATAACAAGTATAGATTCTAAGGCAATGGATGCTTATCTGGGCAAATTGCCGCACAGTACTCTACCACCAGTGGTCTTGCTGATAGTAAATTATTTAATCTGAGCTTGCCTTTTACGAGCTGCCTGGCAGAGAGACAGGCTCAAACTTGTAACTCCCATCTTTCTTTTGCTCTTCATTATTTTTGCAGTCGGTTGGAAATAATCAATTAAGATAATGTTAAGCGTAACAAAAGTAGAGGTAATTAATTAAGACTAACAGGATAGTCTGATTAAGATCTATATTGGAAGGATAATTAAGGATATTTATTATCTGAAGGGAAAATAATCGTATATTTCTCAAGAAGATTTAGTAATACCTTAGACGACAAATACGAGACTCATTGTAATAAAAGTATCTTCACGCTTCTATCACCGAATTTGAGTGCAGAGATAACCAGAAATGCTAGTGCAACCACGCAAGCCGAGGACACTAAGTCACACAATGTGGTGGCAATGAATCACATTTCTGAACACGGGCCACATTGTTTAGATAATTAAAAAAAATACCATTTTAACTGTTTCAGACCCAGGAGTGACCTTTCGTATTGACGGGGGTATTTTGACCGTTACCCTTTCTGGCAGATCTGGCAGATGCCACATTGATAAGATAATTGAGAAAAATACAATTTTAAAACTGTTTCAGACCCAGGAGTGGCCTTTGGTATTGACGCGGGTATTTTGACCATTACCCTTTCTGGCAGATCTGGCAGATGCCACATTGTTTAGATAATTGAGAAAAATACCATTTAACTGACTCAGACCCAGGAGTGACCTTTCGTATTGACGGGGGTATTTTGACCGTTACCCTTTCTGACAGATCTGGCAGATGCCACATTGTTTAGATAATTGAAAAAACTACCATTTTAACTGTTTCAGACCCAGGAGTGACCTTTCGTATTGACGCGGGTATTTTGACCATTACCATTTTCTGGCAGATCTGGCAGATGCCACATTGTTTAGATAATTGAGAAAAATACCATTTTAACTGTTTCAGACCCAGGAGTGACCTTTGGTATTGACGCGGGTATTTTGACCATTAGACTTTCTGGCAGATCGCGAAGGAGAGTTAAATGGA
Organism: Calephelis virginiensis; assembly: GCA_002245475.1. NCBI lineage: Eukaryota > Metazoa > Arthropoda > Insecta > Lepidoptera > Riodinidae > Calephelis > Calephelis virginiensis. Next base: position 139,209 of record NJDC01002371.1, read on the forward strand.
TCATTGACAGCACTAAGCCACTAAGCTTTGTTTTTTATGACAGTCTTTAGCACTTTCGTGTTCCAGTCCGTTGGGAAAGTAGTCGAGTTATTCTTGCACCTTAATATATGGTGTTTGATGATTATCGCTTACCATCAAAAGAGCTTATCTGCAATCTTATCACATAATCAAACAAATAAATTAGCAAAGTTATGGCCCGCAAGTAATAAAATATTTATAATTCCGGTTTAAAGATCTTTATTTCTCATTAAGACATTAGTCACTTACATGTTTCACTTTTGTTTCGCCGTTTCTCGACGGGCTAGATTTGGAAACGGTGGTAGTGTACGGTAGATAGGACTAAAAATTAATCTACCCTTAAAATAATTTATAACAAATTATGAAACTTATGTTCATAAATAAATAAAATGTTTAGTAAAATGTAAATAAGGGCTGTGATTTAAATGTACATTTTTATAGAAATATGTAACTTCTTAAAGTTAACTAAATATTTGCACACCACAATGTGGTAGAATATGTTGTATTCTTAAATATCTTTATAACAACTTTTTAACACACATATTCCGCAAATAAATAATTTTCATTTCATTTCATTTCATTTCATGAGAACAATATATAAAAAAATAGAGTTTGTTAATAATAGTCCGGTAGGGTAGTTAAAAGATAAGACAACAATTTAAAGACGGTAGTTGGAGAATGTGAGCTCGCTGTTACACTCATAATTCTTATATCAATTTGAAAGTAGGTAAGGAAAGTTCTGAGGTATGCATAATAAATGAGCACTACAAAGCAGATTTTCGGCGTTGTGAATGTTTAAAACTAAATTTAAATACAAATTATACATTAAACTGAAATGATTACTAACAGTAATTATTATTATAAAATGAACAGTTTAAAATAACCCCCAATAAAACTTGTCCATAAATTGTAGCTAAGAGAAAATTTCAAGACGTTAGTTTAAAAAAAAACGCATCGAAATCGGTGCATTCATTTAGGAGTTATGACTAAGAAATAATTACGTTAAGATTATTTATGCAAAACACGAGAACATTTCGATGATAAAAAGATAAAGTATACATTTCTAATTGCCGTTTATAACCTCTGTGGTGTAGCGGTTCGGTGATGGACTTGAATTCATGAGGTACCGGGTTCAATTCCGTTGTCAGGCAACAAAAATAAATTTTGGATGTTAAAACTTCATTAACGGCGTTGAGCACTTTTTTGGAATGGGAATACTTCTAAACTCGCCTCTGGACGCATGACCTGATCGAAAATTCGTAAGACGGCGCAGGGCGCTTGCGCGAATGTACGTGTTGTTATGTTTATGTACGATAGCGCAAAAACATGAATATTGTATTTTACTACATCCATGATAGTTTTCATTCTGATAATTAAAGCAATTCGTGCAAAACGATTCCCTAACCTTTCCAAAATATCAAAAATGCACAACTTTAATATTTAAGTTTTCACTTCTACCGACACTCCCGGAGTGCAACCTGTCGTTTTTTTAAATTTTCTAATAAAAAACAACGTTCTCGGAAATGGATAGGATTCCGGTTTGGGATATGCTTTATGCCCGGTTCTAATATTTACAAAACGAGTCGTTTTGATTATGGAAGGTAGTTTTTTGTACGAGTAGTGAGATATCCTACGGTCTCTCACTTTCGTTAGTTAGCTCGGAATCTTTTTTGAAAATATGAGTAACGCTTCACTACCTTATTCACAATGAAAAGTAATCCATAAGTTTAACAACTTATCCAGTTGTTAAACTTATGGATTACGTTTCATTTACTATCCGGAATCGGGTTGGTATAAGTGGGCTTCTGCTAGTATGCGGGTGCCCTGGTTTTACCTCTGCCTACCTTTTAGAGGACTTACGAGCTAAAAATGTTTTATGCTATACATTTTTAATTATTAAGATATTGCATAGGTTCTATCGCGGGCCTTGAGCTTGGAGACCGAATCCAGAAATTCCGTAACGAAAACAACCTAACACAATCGGCACAGCGGTGATACTTTTTAGTTTTGCCATCTATCGATAAATAGCAGCACTTTTAATGCCTCGCCTTTGGCATTGGCAGTATCGATGTTACTACGGATGCGTAATACCCCTCTTCGCCCCGCAATCAGGTGACTCATGCCTGCTTATGCAATAACTTTACCACGGCGGTCTCCGAGTTCCACACTTTTTTTTAGAGATACTCAAATATACTATATAAAAAATCAAAAATGTTAATAATACGCGAAGATTTAATTTTAAAATCATATATTCTTTGTTTCACTCAACGAGTTTAGATGAGAATGCCACAGCTTTACCTAAGAACCTGACAGGACTGGCTATTGATTGTTATGGCTATTTTAGATCATTTAGGCCTTTATAGCTGCTGTGGTGTAACGGTCCTGCGCCGAACTTGACTTCTTGAGGTCTGGGGTTCGATGCCCGGGTCAGGCAACAAAAATTTAGAAAATGTGTATCTTTATCAAATAAAAATAAAAGTTGCCCGGGATTGGATATGTCCCCGGTTGGCGATAGGCTTGCCACCTATCACATAGCAAGACATGTTGTATTCGGATAGTCGTGGGTGCCCTGCTTGTGCCTCTGCCTGGCGCTTTGGGGATATGGGCGTGAAGGTACTTATTAGGCCCTATCTTACGGAGTATAGTGATAACTTGACGTCGGCTTTAAAATTAAGCTATATTAGTCCTGGACCGCATCTACCTTCGCCAGGCATCTCCTAAGAGGCGAACAAAGGTTAAATAGGTCAGTAACACAATCACTAGTGGTAAAGTGCTATGCGGTGGTAGGGAACTACCACCTTAATTCTGCCACTATAAAAATAAATTATTAAATTTATTCTGAATTCCAAATTTAATCTATTTTAGTATTTTTACTCGTATGTAGGTATTAGTATCGTTGACTAACACCATAACACAAGCATATAATTTGCTTACTTTGGGGTTAGATTCAATTTGTGAAATTTGTGCAGGGATAGTTATTTATTTATTTATTGATAATGTTTCTGTCAAGTTTTGATCCGGAGGTCCCTTAGTTTACGTGCGAGCGTGCATGTGTACGTGTGTGTGCGTGTGTGCGTGTTTGCGTGCGTGAGTGTGTGTAACTAAAACTATCGCGAAGTAATCAAGATAGTTTGTAGCTATATCTTAACGTAATCAAGGTTAGATATATTACGTCTTTTAAGCTACATTAGGTTTTGTAGCGCATTATTGATTATTTTTCATTTTGGGCTTACTAGAAAAATGTAAAAAAACACATTTTCTTTTTATTGCCCGACCAATGAACAACCAATTTTGATCGTTCTTTTAGAAAGGTATGTTATGATTCGAGGTGGTCCCACATTAATGTTATCATTTCACTAGCTGTCCCGGCGAACTTCGTTCCACCCGTTCAGTTCGTATGTGAAAAACTATAATGTAGTTTTTCCTAGTTTCCTCGCAGGGTTTCCCTCTTTCTAATCTTTTAAAACTACCCTAGACTTGAACAAACAATTAAAAACTAAAATTAGCTCCATAGACAAAGACGTATTTCACTTCATATACAAAAGTTATCAGACTTAGGCAGGGAACTCATAAATAGCCAAATGTAGTAAGTGGTTCGTGGTAAACCTATCGCCAACATCGCACAAGTCCAATAACTGCCAACGTTGTTTTTAACAAAGGATAAAAATTTTGAGTTACCCGACCCGGAAATCGAACTCGTATGTTGTCAACGCCAACACAGATCTACTAGACCACAGAGGCGGAATAAAGTAATAATTCAGAAGACGATATAAAGATAAAGTTATGCTAGTTTTAAAATATTCAAAAATATATAATAACTAAGTGAAACAGTGCTCGCGTTTTCTGACATTAATGGTTATGAAATGTAGACACTTTGGCTTGATAGTCAGAAAGACCAATTAATCAAAGCGGGCCGTAAAATAGGCTTCTTGTTCAAAGTACTACAGCCTTTCACTGAATTTACCTAATTATGTTTTGTTGTTATTCAGACGGATATTCCGATTTTAATTCACCAAAGGCGTTAATGGTGCGTTGCCAATGTGATACTAGAATATTAGGCTAAGTAAGTTTACAGGCTCAACTCTAAAAACCGGAACACGTCAACTGCAAAAACTAATGTTATGGCGGCAGGAATAAGCAAAGCGGTGATACCAATTCAGGTGACTCGCTTCGGAACTCTATCTCCTAGTTCTAACCTCTAGGTCACTGTGTTAGTGACAGTAAGCCTACGCTCGACTTTTGCGAGCTGACTGGTAGGAAGGCAAATAGTCTATTCCTCAAAGGAGCGTGGACGAACATGGGGAAAAATTGTTAAGTAAATCATTAGATAGATTTAATTTTAATTCGTAAAGCTCTAGCTTAACTCTTACTTGACCTCTTTTTATAGCTTGTATAACACGCAATGAGGACTTGTATGAAAGTTTGCTTAGAAGCAGATTATTTTAAAACATATTTCTATGCCTTGCTTTGATTAATCAATATAAATTAATTAAAAGCTCGTTAATGTATATGGAGTGGAAAAGGAGTTCATGTTTAGACTTTCTTAATCTAATAGGTATATTGTGTTTGAACGAACTTAGCCGCAAGTTGAGCGAGCGGCGCAGAACAAAGGGTCGGCATCGATGCGCGCATCGCCCTGACGTTCTCGAGAACTGTGGACACGCGCAATCGCCTTCTCAAGCCCGTCGCTTGGTCACGGAGCGCTTTGCGACGCACCTTGCAACTCCGTTTTTTTGCAACATTTCTAAATATTCCTGCATCCGCGACGCGATATACACTCCAAGTACATACAGTTTCATAAGTGGAAAGACTGCACAGTTTAACTATCTAGTGTGATTAAATATCAGTAAAGTCTGGTGAAAACAAACAGCAAAGTGTTATTAGCGCAGGCGCGACGCACGCGGGCATGACGAAAACGGCCATCTTGCTCGTGGGTAGACTTTCGCCTCGCCCAAGTCTCGGGATTTGATTATAAACCGTCAATACTCAGTTCAGGATACGAAGGATGTATCGCGAGAAGGCGTCCGCTTCGCGCGTCCTCTGAGGCCGTACCGTTCGCGTAGTTATCGATCGCAGCGGGCGCGATGGCGCTCGCAGAGTGAATGCGGACATCGGGTCTGCATCGGAGCCCCCGGGAGTCCACGGAGCGTGCTAGTGAATGTGCTAGCGCGAGTAAGCGACATGTGATACGTGGCGGGGAGCGTGAAAGCGCGCGGGCGGCGGCGGCCGACGCGCGATGGGCGAAGAGTACGCGCGCTCCCCGTGCGAGCGCTTCCCGGCGGTGGGCGCGTTCAGCGTGGCGCCGCCGGAGCGGCTCAGCCCGCCGCCGCCCGCGCCGCTGCCGGATCGTTTCTCGGCATCGCCTCGGCGGGTGCGGCGTAGTGCTGAGGCTGAGCGCGCGCGTCGCCCGCGGTACGTGCCGCCCGCAGCTCACGTGCCCGTCGAGCGGTACGTGCCGCGCCCGCCCGCGCCGCTGCGCCCGCCGCCTCCCGTTTACTGTGGCCTGGCCTGTCGCCCGCCCCATCAGCGCAAGTGCTGCGGCCCACCCTGCCGTGAAGACATTGTCAGCTCGCCAACACCATCTCGATACGTGGACTATGTGGGAGCGAGCACCGCGAGACGCCTCGCCTGCACACCACCACCACCACCACCTCCAGCTCTCCAACTGCCCTGTGAGCCTCAGGAGCCCCCGTGCTGCGTGCAGGCTCGCAGGCGAACCCAACCACCTCATGACTGGTGAGTGTTTTCCATGTTTTTAATGCATCGTTTAAAGCCGTTTTCGTGCATAAAACCCATTAGCTTGTTGAGAGGATTTCCGTCGAGTTTTAATGACACATTGACGTCAGACGCTGTTTTCGTAATTGGGCAATATTTTGGGAGAGATTAACGATCTATGAAAACTCGGTGACTGGGGTCGATTCAACAATTTTAACCCGAAAGTATTTGAAAGCATTAACGAACCTTTATAGACAAGGGTTGGAATATGTTACTATATGTATGTAAATGATGATTGAATTTCATTTCTTGTCCATATTGCTCTATAGTAATTTGAGGAAACGATAAATCTGGCTCTATGTAGTACACATATATTACAAAAGAGACTTGGATCAGGCCCAAAAGCTTAGTTTATATTAATCTTCTTAAGTTTGAGTGAAATTCAAATATGGAATACAGATTTGGGAGTTTGCGTTTTAAAGTATAATGATTTTGTTAAGGCATAAAATTGACTAAATAGTTTTTAGAATATATCTTCTTGATAGGAAAACACATAAACAAAGTATCTATATACCAGTTTTTATGAACTATTTTAGCGACACGGAGTTTAATATTATAAATGCTCATAATATATTGCAAAAATATACAGATAGGATATGTAATTATTTTATTAGCGATTTTCTATTGGTTTTATCATGAGAAGCTTTTTTACAAACTTTTTCAAAAACTATTTGTTATAATATTACTTCGTCCCAATAACATATGTAGGTCTTTAAGGGGCTGACCATGGTCTTCATCATCAGTTTCATAGCACTAAATTAAGCTTTCCGAATAACACGACCATAAATTTACACGAATTTGAGGGTATCTCGATTTCGCAATACCAATCAGACTCAAAAAGCTGGGACCAAAACGGCGTATGAATGCATAAAAATACTTTTCATAAAAATATAGCCAAAAAGAACCTCCTTAGTGCAAAGTTGAATGAATGTAATGGATAAACGTATTATATGCAATTTCGTGTATTTAGTGTTTGTGTTATGTGGGACTGTGTTAATATACACGTTCAATGTGTCAGTGTGAGTGAATTATATCTTTTTTGGTTATAAAATAGCAAACAATCAGGTCTTTCATGATGATAAAAGGCAACTATCATCTATCACCACAGATGTTGCTATTGCGTCTCTAAACTATAGGTGTGTGTGTTCTTATCACTTAAACAAGTTTAATGACTGTCCTACCTTCCAGCATGTAACACGATAATGGTGAGCATTGTTAATTCCTTTTAATTGTGACTTAATTTTATATGTTTGCAAGTGAGCTGTAAAAGTTATAGCATTAACAGAGGTTTGATACGTAGCTATAAAATGTTTCTATACATAATACCAAAGTGTAAAAGTGCTGTGTGTAAATGTTGGTCAAGTGGTTAGCGTACATGCCCTACTCCGTGGCTGTATTCTACGATCATCCGTGCGGTATGGGTTCGGGTTCCACAGCGGCAGGCATTTGTGCATTGAGTATATTTATACATACATACATACATACATACATACATATCTTCACGCCAAGTCCCTTACGAGGTAGGCAGAGAGTATCGAGTGCCAGACCTCACGATCCTGACAAACCTGTCTTGCTTCCTTCACATTCATAACCCTTTTCATACAAACACGCCGGTTTCGGAGACTCTTGACACCACCCTCGGATAATATCCGGATATATTTATGTATTTTTATATATTATTATCATTGACTAACACCCTTAACACAAGCATAAAATTTGACAACTTTGGAATTAGGTTTGTGTAATTTGTTCAGGTTTTAGTTATTTGCTTATCTCGATGATTTTACTCGTAAGCTGTGACGAACCCACCACCCACGTAGAATAGTAGTAGAATGGTCCAGTTCTTTAATTTGTTGATTTATTTGTCTAATATAGTCAGTTAGATAGGATGATAGAACCGCTCTAATCGATGCTTATTATCATGTCACATTTTGAAGGGTAGTGCAGCCGGTAGCCAAGCATCCCCAACATTAGGTGGTCTTTTGGAGTCTAGATGTCTAAAGATATGTTATTTAGCAGCAGGAAATTGAATTTACTAGTATTTTTTTAAATGGCTTATGTTGCTAACCTCGCGGCTTTTACAACTTCACCGGACTATAATTTACTAGTAAGTATAAAAGTTTATGTTATTTTGAATAATTATTATGTGTTGGTTTACGGGGTATAATAAAACACATCCCAAATTTTGATAAATTTTTCATCATTTAAAGGATCAGGAGTTACTTTGTTAATACGTTCTATTATAATCTTTCGATACATTATTAACATTTATATGAAAAACATATTATTTTAACAATTTTTTTAAGAAAGAAATAATCTCATACATGAAATGATCCCACAGTCTTCGTCTGTGGCACTGTAACTATAGTTTTCACTATTTAAAGGATTAGTAGTTACTTTGCTAATATGTTCTGTTATGATCTATTGATATACACATTTTATAAATATTTAAAAAAAATATTTTAACGATTCGAAAATAAATCTGATACGTGAATTGGTCCCGCAGTCTTCGTCTGTGGCACTATAACTACACAGAGTATTGTCAGCGAAAGAAGAATGTTGTTATTATTAAGAATGCTGTGGGCTCAATGGATCTGCGGATATTTTTTTAAAGTGAAAATCTATAGCTACTTTTTTTTTGATAGTCCAAAGAGTGTGCCCAAAAATTGGCTGATAAAGAATGCTAATGCATTAAAATATTATTTGAAAACAAGCTTAAATATTTTTATTTATCCCAAAAAAGAGATAGCTTCTAGGATTGTAATATCGTAACACATTACTTATGTTTACGAGCTGTAAAGTTATTTTTGTTTCATTCGATGTGTTTAGATAAGGATGCTACTGCTTTTTAAGACTTTGACATTACTGACTATTAGTTATGGCCACTTACAGTTATTTCAAATAATATAAGCCAATTTTATAAAACACTAGCGGCCTTCCACTGTTTCGCACGGGTATAAAATATAGATCTAAACCTTTCCCTTCAACCACTTTGTCTATTACAAAAAATCGCATCCAATCCATTGCGTAGTTTTAAAGATTTAAGCGTACAAAGGGAGATAGGGACAGAGGAAGCGACTTTGTTTTATATTTAAATTTGACTGTGATTTTTATCAACTAGGCTGTTCAATAAATCTTTAAAACAGATATTTAAATATTTATTTTAGGCAAATGCACAACCAGGGCACCCACGACTAGTCGAAGACACTTAGTCCCCCACGTAATAAGTGGCAAGTCTATCGCCAATTCAATACAGGGCAACGTTATTTTTGTAAGAAAATATATTTTGTTGCCCTCGGGTCGGGAAAGGGAATCGAACCCGGGACCTTAAGAACTCAAGCCAACTATAAAGGCGGGAGCAAAGATGCGATTTATTTAAATATTAGTGAAATATTTAAGTAAAAACTGTGGTCATTGTATCTCGTTATCTGATAATTTCCCAAAGGAAATTGAAAACATAATTTTATGAGCATAGTAAAACATAAATATTAAGCATTTTTCTCGATTACATCATCAGATCCAGACTTGATGGCAATGGGATTACCTTGAAAATATGCTCCTTCAAACAAAAAAAAATCGACTCAAAATTATGAAAGAATCGATTAACATACATTAAAAATATAGAACTAGAACATCTAACCTCTTCCTTTTGTTCGGTTTCAGTTTGTTATTGGCCGAGTAATCTCAAAACATACAGGCGAATTAATGACTCCTATTTTGGGATTATATACTAGCTGTTGTCCGCGGCGTTTCCCGCGTTGTTAATACTCCCACAGAACTATATTTCCTATGTGTTAATCCTAGTTACTCTCTACGTGTGTGCCAAATTTCATGAATATCGGTTCAGCAGTTTTGACGTGTAGGAGTAACAAACAAACAAACATACAAATTTTCGCATTTATAATATTAATAAGATACTTGTATTTCACCTGATGATTTTCAATAAATAATTAAACACAATAATTAAGCGCTGTAAAACCAGCAAAAACCGACTCCAACTATTTCATTGGGTACTGTGTCGCGATTTAATAATTCTTTTTTCGAAAGATGTATTCCAAGATGGTCCCACACAAATTTTATCAATATCCTACAAGTTGTTTTTGCCTTAAAATTAATCCTGTTAATGTTATAAATGCGAAATTTGTATGTTTGTAGTTTATTCAAGCAAAAGCTGCTGAACCGATTTTCACGAAATTTGGCCCTCATATAGAGGGTAACTTGGATTTACACATAGCATAGTTTTTATCCTGATTAAATGTTCCTGTGGGACCATTACCCGCGCGGGCAACGCCGCATGCAGCAACTAGTCCTATTGCTACTATCAATGCGAAAGTTTCTATGTGTGTTTGTTGGTTTATTTGTTACTCCTTCACGCAAAAACTGCAGACCCAATTTTCATGTAATGTGGCACACACATAGAAAGTTTTATCCGAAAATAATGTTCCTGTGAGACCATTAACAACGCAGGCAACACCGCGGGCATCAACTAGTAATGCATAACCCTTTACTTAATGTTGACGATATAACTCAAAAACCACTAGTCAGATTATGATAAAACTAGTACGGGACCAGATCGGAATCCTGATTTATTTATCAAAACTGGTTGGTTATTGTCTGAGTAAACGCGTAACAAACAAAACAAAAAAGATATAAAAGGTACAGTCTCATTGAGAACGTCCCTCTTTCTATAAAACCAACATGGGACCACCTCGGAATCATGATCTATTTTCAAAAAACGAACTACCAAAACTAGTCGGCTTTTTTCCTATTAACCGCGTAAGAATACAAAAAAGTACAGTCACGTCGAAAACCTCCTTTTAAGAGTCGGTTAAAATATGACGTATTATTACAATAATGTACTCAAAACGTATTGGATGTTATCACATGTGTTCGCATCGTCAGATTAGATAAAGAACCTAGTTTCTGAGGTTATTGTTAACAAGATATTGTGTCATGTACAAGGATTTACTCAACGGAAACTAATGACTAATTAAAATAGTTTTAGTTTAGTGTTTGTGTTATCGGAAAGATGCCAGTGAACGGTGCTAGGGATAACAAGTAAGTGGGATTTGCGGATGTTTTGTGTGTCATATATACATTCTTTGTATGGCTTATTCATTGATATATTTGGGTAGAGATGCATCGACCCCATCATTCATGGAATAATCTTTTATTTTGCGAATGTTGGTGTGGATATGAATGGCAGTTGCCCGGGGAGACCTAGGTTGATTTTCCACTATCAAAACCGCTTGGGTTTTGTCCGAGGTATCAAGAGTCTCCAAATCGAGCGCGTTTGTATAAAAAAGTGTAAATGTTGAAGAAACCAGGCAGATTTTCAAGGATCGTGACATTTTCTACTGTATTCTCTGCCTACCACGTAAGTGACTCGGCGTTAAGATATGTATGTATGTATGTAGGTTGCTATTTTGTTAAATTAGTGCAGTCTGTCATAACTGCGTGCTCCTATGCATTGGCTCATTCGAGTATTGTTGCTGCAATCAAAGTTAACGCCGCAACTACTTGACCTATTTTGACGTAACATACTTTAATCCTGTCTCTCAAATGGTAGAATACGGATTAGTTTGATGCAGATACAACGAACGAGCAAGTGTCTCTAACCTATTGGTGAGAGATAAACTCCGTCCATAGATATTGTAGATGGTACTGGTGCGTCACTACCTTACAGCTGTTGTATTATGTTAAGTTCAACAGCTGCCCTGAAGCATGGAACGCGACAATATCATGAACTGATGTAAGGATTTAGGAATCACAAGGATCTAGACGTGATGCTGTGCAGCATTCTACTACTTAGTTATGATTGACTTCATTGGATGGGGTATCCTGTCAAAGTTTTTGTTCAAATTTTGCATAACATACTCTATATTTTAGTGACATACTCTATATTTTAACATAATCTACTCTATTGTATACTCTATTGTAACATACTCTATATTTTTTGAAAAAATAATAATATACAAATACTAGCTGCCTTTTCCGACTTCGCTCGGATGGTATTTTTTAATCATAAATTGAGATGTTAGCTGTGCTAACCTTCAAGTTGGATCAAACTGCACACTATGTGCAAATTTGATTGAAGTTTATTAAGTAGTTTAGGAGTACATCGTGGACAAACAACGTGACATATCTTTATATATAATTCTTGTGTTCGTGTGTTTGTCACTGAACTCCTTCTAGACGACTGGACCGATGTTGATGAAACTTTTTGTGTGTGTTCAAGGGAATTCGAAAATGGTTTAGATTCACAATTTGGTTTCTAATGTTTCTTTACTTATTTTTTTAATTATAAGTAGTTGTTGATTTTGGAATGTTTCACATCGGATCGACAGACTGCGCTACTGTCGAAGCATCAATGTCAAGCGGTACGAAGTTTGCTGGGTCAGCTAGTAGTTTAAGGTTTATAAAACATCCAAGGAATTGTATAGTTGACATTAACTGTGATAAACCATCGTTAACTTTTGTATTAATGGTTTCCGTTTGCTGTAACTCTTTGGTTAACTTCCGCAAACAATAAAAGCATAGATCAATTAACAATACAACAAACATTACTTGAGCTGAAAATATCTTTTGCATCGTAGTTTGAGAAAGAATTGATTATTAGTCGAGGGGTTAGCGTACCTAACTACGTCAATTATTGACGAGGTTCAGGTTCGATTTTCTATAGAGAGAGGCTTTTATGATTTTTTTTTGTTCTAAATAGGTTTGTAAAATGTTTTTACAATTATACAAGGTTGTTGGAATAACCTTTGGTCATTGTATTACCCTAATGTATCGGTAGGTAAGCGGATTTTAACGTTTCTGACAAAAATGTACTTACTAAACAATTTAAAAACAAGTAAGTGCTTATTTTACATTAAATTTAGACAATTTACCTACACACAATTATTATAATTTTAAATTAAAATTTCCAATTAGTCGCCAACAAAATCTATAATATTTAATGTAGCCAAAAGTTATGATACCAGAGACAGACGCACACACACACACACACTATCACATACATATAACTTACAACACTTCTCTTTTTGTTGTGCTTTAGATAAACTGAAACTGAAGTAACTGAACTATGAAATATGATAACTATACCTTTTAAGTTATGATCCTTCACCAACCTCCCAGTTCCTTCATCCATTTTTGTCAAGTTCTCGTGATCAGAAAACATGAAAGATCAAGGTAATCTAACGAGTCCAAACGTGATGGGTTTACCAGTAGGCAACCAGGGTTACGTCTCCTATCTTCGTACTCTATCATCACACCAGCTCAGTTGTACCAGAATTCGTTAGTGTTTTAACTGCAAGGTCTTATGTATGTTCAAAAATGAAATAAATACAAATAATCGGTCTTATTAAGATCAATTTTGATGCCTTCGAATGAACTGCAAATGAAGTTATGACCTTGAACGCCAGGACAGATGTCCATGGCTAAGAATCATCTCTATCACGTCAGCTTTCAAATAAAAAAAACCGCATCAAAATCCATCCGTCGGCTGAAGGGC
>NJDC01002371.1:161331-173424 GCA_002245475.1 Calephelis virginiensis
GTAATGAAATGTGTGGATTTCCATTCTGAAGTTTCCGTTTTGATAGTCCTTTGATCTAATGTCAATAAAATTAAACTTGATATTTGTGTTTCCAAATTCCAGCTCATGTTTCATACAAATAATGCATGTGGGATGTTTGTGGGAGTGTTATCTCATCACTTACCTTGACCTTTCTAGACATGAATTTTTTGAAATCCGAAAGATGAGCAGCTGTAAGCTATCGCTTTAATTACATTTAATGCCATCTAAACCTCTAGTAGGAAACATCTGAGGTGTTGGGATAAGATCTATCCTTGGTCCTTTTTTTGGTAATGGGTTCAAAGCAAAGTTCATGACTGATTTATGCCCGGTTCCTATATTCAAGAAACGAGTTGTTTTGCTTACGAATGGTAGTTTAACGAATAGTAATAAACCTAACTATGGCTAATCGTTAACGACTGTTAACTCAAATATTTTTTGTAACTAGGAGCAACGTTTCGTTACTTTTACGCAAACTACGAGTGGTTATACTAACGGGTTACGGTACGTAGATTATAGGCACCCAGTTTTAGATGTTTATGGGTAACATCTAGCTACTAACTAGAGTAACAGGTGGAGTGTTTTCCCCGTGTTGGTCCAGGTCCGTTGAGTAAAATATACTATATGCCTTTCTGCCAGGCATTTCGTAAGAAACGAGCACTGGTTAAAATGTAGGTCATCATTAAGAAAACCACTAGTTTTAGAATCCTGTGCAGCAACTTGTCCGGGAAATATATTAAGTATCTTCATGCCCATATCCCCGAAGAGATAGACAGAACCACAACCACGGCACCCACGATTAGCCGAAGACATTAAGTCCCATAATGTGATAGGTGGCAAAGCTATCGTTTTTTTTAGATAATTGGAAAAACTTTATTTTCTTTTTATGGCCCGACCCGGGCATCAGAACCAGAAAAAACTTTATTCACTTGAACCATACATGTGGTATTTGTCGACATTTTTTAAACCCGGGACCAGGATATTTAAAATCGAACCAGGGACCTCACGCAGTTAAGTCAAACAACTGAACTGCTAGACCACACAGGCGATATTAATTATTTGTAAATAATTTATGTTCTTTTGTGTATAAAGATTGTAAGAATATTTATATTTAGTTGATCGGTATTACTTTTGACAACATTATTTGTATTACTCTTAACAACTATGGGGCTTTTCTTTATTTAGATGTTTTTACTTAAGTAATTTTTACGAAGTTTTGTTTTTAAAATTCATAGTTTTTTATAAAGGTTGTTCATGATTTAGAAGTGGTCCTATAAAATTTTATCAAGAACTAAGTAGTTTTTTAAGCATACTTATTTCATGCATATTTTGTTTAATTAGATGATATACTAACGACAGAGGAGTCGTTTCTTTGCAGTTAGTTTTGACCGGTCCTAAATTATTAAACTTATTTACATTTTGTCTCTTGTCTATCAAAGAATCCAAATTTATCCGCTTAAGTTGGGTATACATATATTATATATGTAATTCTAGTGTCACAAAGTAAGTTACCGTACTCCTTCGAAACGGCTGGACCGATTCTCATGAAATTTTGTGAGCATATTGGGTAGGTCTGAGAATCAGCCGACATCTATTTTTCATAACCCCTAATGAATCACAACAAAAAAATCAAAACAACGCCTACCGGGTCAGCTAGTTATATATAGGATAGAGAGAAAGCAATTTTGTTTTTCGATAACTAGTCGTAAAGAAAGTACATGACCTCGATTTTGTTCTTAGAAGTGAGCGTTTCCAACTAAAGTTCAATTAAAGTTATACAGTTGGACCGTATTGCAGTCTCTTCTGTGCTAATTGAGTGGATACTGGTTCGCTTTCATGAGACATTTTCTCGAGTGATTTTTATTGTTCTCTGCAATCAATGGGCTTAATAATATCCATGGATATTTTTCAAAAGACTAAATATGGCAGATTATTTAAAGTAGATATCAAAACAATTTTAAAAAACAGAATCGGAAATGCAGACGTCTAAATGTTCTAGACACAAATGCCTGCACCCGTCGGAATCGAACCGAAGTGGAGTTAGGCGTGTACGCTAGTTCCTCAGCCAAAGAGGCGAATTATATTACAAATGTAACAAAAACAATTCCAAAAACACATCTATTAAAGTTTCGTAGAATTTAATTTAAATATTTGGCAATAAATATATTTGTATATTATCTTTTGTTTCATACTCTCGAATCCCTATTTAATTAAAGACAACGCCGAGACCACGATTCGGGAAAAGTTTTAAAAAGGTCAACGAAAACAAGCATAATCACCAATTATCTCGACGTCCTTCAAAGTCATTAATGTTTGTTTTTGAAGTTTGTAAAGAGTAGCTTCGAGCTTTATTAGCCCACTCTAAAAAAGGAAGTTCTCAATTCGATTACTTTTTGTAATTTTCTCATAGTTCATTCGTTCATAGGTTGGTGTAAAATCGACAGGCGCTGCTGTTGTAATAGGTGTCCCCTAGGACTCCATTCTAGGGCCACTGTTGTTCTTCATATACATCAATGAATTGCCTTGCTACGTAAGGTGTAATCATGGAATAGTATTGTTCGCGGATGATACTTTACAATTGTTTTAAGTGAAAAGACAACTGGAAAAGTTTGATGAAACGAATGATACGATTTTAAAAGTTGTAAAATAGTTCAATGTAAATAATATTTTTTTAAATAAAAAAAATGCATCATATTTTCAATGCCTAGTGTAACAAATATCGAACTCGATGGGAGCAAACTAAAACTAGCCGATCCCATTACATTTTTAGGAATTACTGTAGATAAAAATTTACGATGGGGCCCACATATTGCAAAGCTTGCAATCAGACTGAGCTCCGCAGCTAACGCTATTAAGAAAATGAGGCGGTTAGCTGACGTTAAAACTGCTAGAATTGTTTATTTTAAATATTTTTACACTATCATGTCATATGACATACTTAAATGGTAACTCATTACCTCTGCTGAGGTAAGCACAATACTTGTCTTGAGAAAAGAGGGCTACAGGGGCAATTTATAATCTTAGGCCAGGTATTTCCTAAGGTAAAAGTTAAAAAAAAAATTCTAAATTGTTAGAATATATTTTTAAAAAACTTCTTATATGTCCATAAAAATAAAAATTTGTTTAAAAAATGTGATGTACATTTTGCATATATACGAGGAATAAAAACAATCTTGCTGTGCATATGTCTCGTCTCCACAGAATTAGTTATTCTTTCATGGGTCAATGTGTACGTTTTCATAATAAACTTCCTGAGCATATTAAACACTCACCATTTAATAAATTTAATAAATGTATTAAATTTTAGTGGCGGTAAGGAGGTAGTTCTTTACCTAGGCAAGTAGTTCTTTACCTAGGCAAGTTGCTATACGGCACTCTATATCCAGTGGGGGTGTTTGTAATGACCTATTATGCTTATCTCTTACGAGCTGCCTAAATATGTAATAAAAATATATTTGTCAGGAGGATTTCTGTAAATATTTCTGTCTAAGATTTCGTTGATGTGTCATTAGATTATAGGTCCAATCTTAACCAGGAAAATCGTGTAACGATCAACGTGTAACTGACCGATTCTTGCAAGAGAGACGTGCTTATTTATATCTACAAATTTAAGACGATATAGAGAACTTTAAAATAGTGGCAGTAGCTACCAGGAATCTGTTTAACCTCCGGCGGCGAAAGCGGAAAATTATAAATTTGACGTGTGTGCCTCTCTATGGCGTCATAACTATTAAACGAATGGACCGACTGTGATGCGGAGTTTTTTGTTCGAAATCTTTAGTGGTCGATATGGTTGTTACCTACATTACGGATATTGAAAATTTACGAAATGATAATATATACTATAGAACATACAGATTTAAAATTAAATAGGACCCACAAAGTCCAAACTTATCAAACAAAAGTATTGAATGATAGCTACTCCATTATAAGTTTTAAACTTTATTGCGGGGGCCAAATATTTTCAGCTCTAAACCAATAAGAGGGATATGCAAATAATCAATTAATGTGGGAATGTCAACGCTCAATCCCGTAATTCCGACCAAGCTATGTGAAATAGTCAATTGGCAAACAGAGGAAGGGAAATGAAATATAGACAGTTTCAATTTGGTTAGTGGTTGATTAATTTCAATTTGTATTTGCCCTAATTTACATATTGATGACATATTTTGTATCCACAGATAAATTTAATTTGTTTGATTGAAAGATATTTATTGAGATTGTCATGAAATATGAAATTGTTTTAATCATAATATATTGTCGCGTCAATGTGTTAGATAACAGAGGTCAATTTTAATACAAATCTTGTAGTGATGTGCTTACAGCATACCAGAGCGTAATATATTAAAATACAGTATTTGTTAGTGTAGCATAAAATCTCTACGTTTATTAAAACATAGGGAAAGTTTTGTTACAAAATCTATCAAAATAGCTACCGTGGCTTCGCTGTGAAAACGTTAAACACGCAAACTTTTGCTTTTATAATACTAGTATGGAT
Source organism: Calephelis virginiensis (assembly GCA_002245475.1). NCBI lineage: Eukaryota > Metazoa > Arthropoda > Insecta > Lepidoptera > Riodinidae > Calephelis > Calephelis virginiensis. Next base: position 165,848 of record NJDC01002371.1, read on the forward strand.
GTACAAAAGTTTAGTAGCTATTTTGATAGATTTTAATACACATATACGTATAGTCAAAGATCCGATTTCAAACAGCTACAGTTTTCACAGGACTAAAATTCAATACTGTTAACACTGACGAGATTAAACAGTTATTCGAATATATTTAAAAAATCGTATACCTTTGAATGAGCAATATATATGTAATTAGGATCTCGGAATCCGCTCCAACGATTTTCATGAAATTTAGTATGTAGGAGGTTTCGGGGGTGATAAATCGATCTAGCTAGGAATCATTTTTAGAAAATGTCATTTTATTCGTGTTTAAACTGAAAATTTCATTCGTGTTTAAGCTGAAAATATTACTCTTCCTGACATCTATTGGCAAATAATAATACTATTTTTTGTGAGCAATAAAGTTGTTCCAGCAAATGGTGTTGTTAAGAGACACGAAGTCAATGAGTGTTTACTAAAAAAAATACCGGGCATCCAGGTACTGTATAAGTTGAAAGGATAGTGATCTCAAAACGCGCTCAAATCGTGGTACAACTGGTGGAATACCTTATCAGGCCAGCGAAAATGGATCCTTTTTGAAACAATAATTGATCTCTAGAAAGAAGAACACGGATTGCACTATACACCTTGTTAATTTTTCAGAACCAACACCTAAAAGAAAACGGTCAAATTTTGAAGTGAGAATTGATCAGCCCTTTTTAAAAAAACGGCCAAGTGCGAGTCGGACTCGCGCACGAAGGGTTCTTTACTATCATCTATAATAGAAAATCACGTTTGTTGTATGGTTTAATTATTTATTTTGAAAGGTAATATTCAAGTACATATTTTATGAAAATTTGAAGCATGTACTTGTTAACGTTTTTAATATTGAGCAAAAAAAATACGAAAAAAAGCGTTTATTGTATACTACACTTAATTTTTTTATTGTTAGTATTTGTAACGAAAATAATACATCATTTGTGAAAATTTCAGCTTTATGGCTATCACGGTTTATGAGATACAGCCTGGAGACAGACAGACAGACAGACAGCGCAGGCTCAGTCCGTTTTTACCCTTTGGGTACGGAACCCCAAAAATGTGGTATGGATACAAAAACTTACCGAGTTTGAAATGCATATTTCTAATTTAATTAACACAAAAATGTAATGCGTCTTTCGAACTTTAATCTCTTATTTATTTTCTGTTTTTTTTAAAACATGTTGAGTAGTTAATTTCTAAGTAATAAAAGTTATTTACAATTGTGAATATTTTTAATTTACACATATACATACATACATATCTTCACGCCCAGTTCCTTACGGGGTAGGCAGAGAGTATCGAGTGCCAGACCACACGATCCTGATAAACCTGTCTTGGTTCCTTCACATTCATTACAAACACGCCGATATCGGAGACTCTTGACACCACCCTAGGATAATATCCGATTGATCTGATCGTGAAATGTCAGCCTTGGTCTCCCCGGGTACCTACATCCATCCACATTCGCATTGTATATCTGCTTCGTCAATCTTTCATCCATCATTCTTTCCACATGACCGAACCAGCGGAGCTTGGCCTTTCGCATTTTAACACCAACACTTTCTTTCAATTCCACTCTTTTTCGGATCTCACTGTTACGAATGCGATCAGCGAGTGTTACACCACAGATTTTCCGTAGTGCTCTCATTTCGACCGCATTTATCCTACTTTCATGCTCTTTCTGACATACCCAACTCTCGCTTCCATACAATAACGTTGGGATAAGCATTTTTAATTTAACCTTATATAATTTAATCATTACATTTTTAATCACTATTTATTCTCAGGTTTAGTATAGAACCATTCCTAAATAAGTTGTGTCGACGAATTCGCATTTGGTGAAAGATTTTTTCGTCGATTCGCTCGTGAAAGAATCCTTTTGTCGTTGTAACATTCGTAGTGGAAAAATCCTGCGAAACGTCAGTAGGAGAAAGGAAAACTTATAAACGATACATTCTGTCGGTAAATAATCAAGCGGAGAAACGTAAGGAACAGTTTCAGAATCGTAACGTGTATTTATAGGCGACGGCTGTCTGCTTGTTCGCAAAAAATAAAGTCGTGTAATTTTACACGTTGATTTGATAGATTCTCTATTTAGTTTTCTTTTCATACAAGGGGAGGCAAATGAGAAAATGGGTCACCTTATGGAAAGTGATCAACTGATGAATTGAATATCTGATTCCACAAATGTGTTGTGCGGGATAAGAAATGTCTTCGGATTTGCACAGTTGTAGATTCACGCATCAAGATTATCTTCTCTTTAATATGTTAGTAGCAGACTTAGCAACGCTGTTACAAAGGTTGCGACTATATATTGACACCAAAGCTATACTGTCTTTCAAGTTGGATCAAATTGTACACGGATGGAAAATTCAATGCTTATATCTTTTTTAATTGTTAATTTCGCGCGCTCACAAGTATGCGTCGTTTACCTTTAAGTATCGCTGTCTCTCTCTGACTCATACGTTGAATGATTTAAGGCACAGAGAGGCCGACGCAACGTATGAGTCAGAGAGAGAGACAAAAAAAGATATAAACAATGATTTTTTTTAATCTCTATAAACAATATTATTAACTATTGTATAGATAATTAAAAAAAAGTTACTTCAACATTAGGTTTTTTTTAATATATTTTTCATGGGTTGAAAATATCCAAATATAAGATTTTTCGAACCTTTAAAATTCATATCTTAAAAAACATTAACTTTATCGTGAAAACCTTTTTTATTGGTATTTCAATTAAGAATATAAAAAAAATGTCGTTTCGAAAAATAACGATTCTTTGTAATTGTTTAAACAATTTCGGTTTAAACAATACAGCACCGGATTGCGCCATGGCAACATGCATTTATATCATTAGGAAGGCAATTTGAAGAGGATCGAATGAATGAATCCAGAATTGATTCATTTTTGTTTGTTTTATTTATACAAAATTGACAATGAAGACATTACATTAAATTAAAAATTAAAGTGACAGAAATATTCTTCCCCTAAAAAAAATATTCTCTTCTTGCATTTTCCAATCTAGGAAACATTCTAAAACCACCAATCAGATTATCGTACTCTTGTGGATACTTAGGAAAATACTCAAACGTTTTACACAATTTAATCTCATATTCTGTTTAATTAAATTCAAATGGTTTCGGGTACAATATTAGAATATTAGCTCAGAGCATACATTTATTAAGTGAAACTCAATGACATGACGAAATTTTTGTTGGAATTTTAACTTATATATAGTATAGTTATAAAGCTGCATGTCTTTAAATTGAATTTTAATAAAATCATATATTTTTTTTATTATAATGGAAGGCAAACAAGCAGACGGATTTCCTAATGGTAAGAAATTCACGCCGCTTAGAGAAACCAAAGGTGGAATGGTGCGTCTCCGATCTGAGGCCTGGATGTTAGGCCTCGAGCAAAAGTAAGTTTACCGGCTGCCTTACCCTCCGAACCGGAACACGTCAACGGCAAGCATTAGACGTTATGGCAGCAGAAATAGTTATGGCGGTGGTACCAATCCGGGTGAATCGCTGCGAAACTCTACCACCAAGTAAGATGTCACGGTGTTAGTGACTGTAAGCCTACGCTCGCCTTTTACGAGCTAACTGGCAGGAAGGCAGATGGTCTATTCTGCAAAGGAGCCCGAACCAACAAGATTTTTTCAATAATCGTGCGCGACCTCCAGCAGTTAGGTAAATGACTACCTGATTCTTGCAAGAGCGAGACGTGTTTATGTAAGTTTACAGATATTAGACAGAAATGGAGATCTTTGAAGTAGTTAGTAGTATAGTAGCACTATTATGTGCGATGTACGCATACATTTTTGCGGAAAATTGCAAATTAAGTAATTTTATTTGGATTTAAGTATGGATATCAAGAGAGCAACGCCTTTTTCTTTATATGATTTTAATTGTTTATTCCAGCTATTTTTTAATTGTGCAAGTATACTGGCTACCCTATTTTGAGGCTACCGGAACATGACCTGTACAAGTTGCTGCCTAGCACTCGACCATCTACGAGTACCACTGGACCACTGGTCTTGTTGATAATGACCTAATTTATCGACGCTCGCCTCTAATGAGATGCCTGAGTGGGAGGCAGATGGTCTTTTCTACACAGCGTGCCAGGACCAACACGGGGAAAACGAGTTTTTGTGTTCTTATTATTTATAAAAAGGGGAACCTATTAGCGTATATTCGCCTTTTACGAACTGCCTGGCAGGAAGACAGATAGTCTATTCTGCAACTGAGCCTGAACCAACACGGGGGAATGTTAACAACCAGTGTTCGCAGCCGTCTATAACATCCTTCTTCTTCTTTCTTTAGGTTTTGGTCTTCACGTTAGTATTTTCCCATTAATCAAGTAGACATTTGAAAAAAATTTTATATCAATTTTATTGATTGAATTATAATAAGTCATCAGTCATAAGTCGTCAGTAAGCTTTACCCAAGGGGTAAAGCGGTGCCCTTATTATTCAAGCTCATGTAGTGAGATTTGACGGCAACGAGGAAATACACGATACGCTAATTTCTTCATGATTATTTAATTTGTGCACTTTCACTGAACAAAATTGTACAAAATGTCACCAAAATTGACCAATACTCGATATAAACACGAAATTCAATAATTATGAAAAAATTACGACCGTCTTCATTCACGATGGCGCCAAAACCCCTATAACATCCTTAAAGGATATAACTCGATAAAACATATAATGATTCGATAAAATGACAGTTTTTCGAGGACCGTACGATCGTTTTTCGTTGAAATGAATTCAATATAGACAAATAAGTCCCACGTGAAACTGTTTCCAATAAATTGGTATTACGTCTTATGAATAACACTTTGATTCCGTTTAGATCACACAAAGGTAACATAACAAAGAATCGTCATGGGTTTTACCAGTGTACGAAATTTCCAATTCACAGGATAACAAAAAGTGTGATAAAATTCAAACAGTTTCACGGAGAATTACTTCCTTATTGACATTGTAAGGCTAAAGTTGGTTCGTACGTCGTTTATTTGATCCGCTTTATTCGATATCTTGGAAAATGGAAAAAAGACGTTAAGTTGTCTCTAAATACGTCCAGTCTATTTAAAATGATTTTACCTGACTTATAAACAAATCATTTTATTATAAGATAACGAACAAGCACAGAGCTTTCCTGATAGCAAGAGAACGAGTGGCCTAAACACCATCTACATAGGTTATTGAAAATTATGTTTAACTTGATACTACCCTCGGAGTGTCTCCCAAACGGGCGTGTTTGTATGAAAAGGGTAATGAACGTGAAGGCCAGACAGATATGTCAGGATCATGAGGTCTGGCACTCGATACTCTCTGCCTACCACGTAAGGGGCTTGTCGCGAAGATATGTATGTATATTTGATTTCATTAGATTTATATTTTAAACGTCAAGATAAAACATGATTATGCTATGTATACGTTAAAATTTCAACAAAAAATTCGTTTTTGTCAATTCACGTTGATGAATTTCACTTAATAAGTGTATGTTCAGAGCTGATATTCTAGAATTGTACACAAAATCATTTGAATTATATTTAACAGAATCTGAAATTAAATGGTGTGCAGTCCATTTTATTTATCCATCCATTTTTACCTGGCTTTCAATTTGTTTTGGGATAGGACAACAAATAAGCACACGCCTCTCCAAATAGTAAGACACCATAGATATAGGTGTAGAGAACTGGGTTTTTCCAGTTTTGTAATAAAAAACGTAGCTCGGGTTTGGATATGTGCTTGGTTGGCGATTGGCTTGCCACCTATCACATTGCGGGACTTAGTGTCTTCGGCTAGTCGTGGGTGTCGTGGTTAAGCCTTTGACTACTTCTTCGGGGATATGGGCGTGAAGACACTACTTTTTGTACCTATTTAAACGTTAGTTTCATACAATATTTGCATTGTTACTAGGTATATCAATAGCCCAAAATATGTTCTCAAATATGCGGTTTTAAAAAATATGTATAAATTTAACATGCTACATTTAGTCTTCGACTGATTTTTGACAACATGTAGGGAAAATAAAGGACTTATCGTTGAATTTAAATGCCGTAAAAAGTGTGCTATAAATACCGTCATAGTGTCATTACTTGCCATTGTCACGAAAGAAAGAAAGAAAAAAAAGAATAAATATTCTACCAACTTGTGGTGTGCAAATATTTTAATAGGTTTTAATCAAATCAGTTATTTTAATTATTTATTTACTATTTACACAACGTTTTTTGTATGGATTACATGATTATTTGACAATACAATAAATTTTTTGAATGTAAATTAACAAGGTAAAGGTAATATTTTAAGTGACTTAAAAAGTTACTTGAATGAATGTAATTGATTGACAGTACATATCGCACGTATAAACTTCTTCTGAACTCTAAAGAGTCTATTTAATTCTACAGAATTCCCTCGAACAGGAATACCATATTGCAAAACGGAAGAAACATACCCGTGATAAGCTTACAGAGATGCCTTTAATCCTGACACTTCTCTAAGATGATATATATAAAAGAGACTTACTCAAGTGTCCTACAATCTCAGCCATTAGGTAGTATGAACATACCGGGATATATATGCTAGGTGACAGTAGTCTAACATAAAAAAAAGTAAACATGTTGAACTATGAATATCTTTCGTTTTTCATTGGCCAAAAATATAATACCTTGGTATTAATTTCTTAGTAACTGATTTATTAGTAAAAAAAGACAACAGCAATAATTTCATCATCAAAATTGAATTAGCAACAGCATATATTTCTTAGAAGAGAAGAGCCTAATTTTGCTGAATAGACAGTTTCTATTGTTAACCTCATTTTAGTGTTTAAATCTTGGAAAATATTACTCGTGTTCTTTCTACTAATAATTAAAACACATTACAGAAAGTTTTAATAACACTACATATTTTATACTAGTAGCTGCTCGTGGCTTCGTTTACATTTTGTGCAGTATCTTTCACCTGATGCTCAAACGCGGCATTTTTCGCAAAACACTTAAAATCTATGTTTGATCAGTAGTACCAATTACTATCACACCAAATTTATTAAAATCCTTCATTTTCTTAAGATTCTATATGGATTTTATAAATGAATTAAAATCTGGATGGGTTTTTATGTATCTGGACGGATAGATAGACGAGATAGTTCAAATAATATAAAAAAATACTTATGCTAAGAGACAAGTGCAGACTAGTGCATCATAGACATTATAAGCCAATGATAAACTGACCATACGTCCCGTTTTAAACGGGACTGTCCCTTTATTCGACCACACGTCCCGTTGTCCCCGTACAATGTTCCGGGACGCAAAATAGTCCCGTTTTCGTGATAAACGTGTCAAAAATTTTATGCTTATTTAAAATCAACACCATCTTTATTAAAACAAATTTGTTCCTCCGAAAAATATATATAACTAAAAAATATGTTGCATATAATTTAATAATTATTGCCACAGAAAAGTTGTTTTATTGAAGCTGGTAATAACTTCTTTCTTTTTCTTATAATAAAAATAATTTTAATGAATGTGCACACTAAATAAAGAACATTAAA
>NJDC01002371.1:173793-183889 GCA_002245475.1 Calephelis virginiensis
AGTTCGAAAAGCCATAATTGCATTTACAGCTAAATCTTGTTCATGGAAATGGCAATAGTACATTTTATCGTTTGTGTTTTTTTGTCTGCCAAAAAACCACAACCATCTTATAGACGAGTATAGACCAATATACTTCAAGGAAGAAAATGAAACCTTTTTTCAAGTGTAATTCTTACAAAGAATACCACAACAAGCAGTTTCGAGTCTGCAAAATTTAGATTTATTTTTTTAAACTATTTGTAGGGGTACAAAACAATTTCGTAGATAAACAGAATTAAAAAAATCACTCCTTATTTAACATTCATTCTACAAAGTGAAACAAAACATAAAATTGCTTTCCTAAAACAATGAAAATATGAAGTTTCCATATTATTTGTAGTTATTCTTTATTTCTTTAGTTTTTGGCATTCGCGCTAGCATTTTGTCATTAGTCAAGTAGACATTTGTATCAAGTAAACCGTTTTACCAAAATCGGGCTTCAATTGTTCAAATTAGTCACAAGTCGTAAAAAAGAGTCATGTCGGTTCTTAGTAAATCGGTGGCCTCATTACTCAAGCTCATATAGTGAGATTTGGCGGCAGCGATGAAAGAAACGATACGCTAATTTCTTCATGATTATTTCATTTGAGCACTTTCACTGAACAAAATACAACCATAATTGACTTATTTCACTCAATATAAACACGAAATTCAATAATTATGAAAAAACTTGGACCGTCTTTTCTCTTGATGGCGCCAAAACTCCGTAGTTACATTCAATTGTTTTCGAAATTTAAAAAATATTCTCATCTTGTCAAAAATAAAACGCGCATTAACACTAAAACAGCCAGTGCCGAAAGTTTCGTACTAAAATGAAAGGAGTCAAAGTGATCTCGGCGCTGTTCCATATTATTGCATAAAACTTTCAAGTAGATGGTATTTTACTTAACACAATCGCCGTAGTTTCGCTGAGCACAGGTTCTTATTATTCAGAGTTCTCAGTATAAACTTCCAGCATCTATTTCAATATTCTCAACTGCGATCCCTAGAAGTAATGTGCGAAGTTAGGAATTCTTTACGGGATAGTGTGATTTAAACGTCAGACTACTCATAGACTGGAGAATTGAAGAATAAAATAAAAGTATAGGAGGTTATACGTTACTACGTTTAAAAAAGAAAAAAAAATATCTTCACGCCCTTAACCCGGAAAGGCACACAGAGGCACAAAAAGGCACATACAATTAGCCGAAGACACTAAGTCCCACTGTCCAGTGTGACAGGTGGCAAGCCTATCGCCAACCGGGCACATATTCAATCCCGGACGTTATTTTTATTAGAAAATTAAAAATAAACATTTTTTATTTTTTTTTGTTGCCCGACCCAGGTACTTTCTTATTTGTATGTTAATCGATTTCTCTGTTATTTGTGAAAAATTTTTTTTAATGTAAGAAATTAGTTTCGTAGTTTTAGGTCACTACGACTGGAACTGTTGATCTGAACCCAGAGAAATCAAAGACATAACCCATTTTCCTGTTAACAGGATAAAACAATACTAAAATCGAAGTCGGTTTTTTTGCAGTTTTAGTGCACTTAATTTTTTTTCTTTTTTCCGACTAAACTAGTAATTCTATGCTAAATACTAAACTATCGACTAAACAAAATATTTTACTAAAGACTAAACTAAGCCACTAACAAAACGACTAACTTAAAAGGCTAGAATATATCGACAGACAAATTACAAAACGACTGGTTTTTCTGGGTGGCAGATTGCTGAAGGTACCACCGAGATGACTTTTCCTGCTGCTATAGGATCACTGTTCGCCAAGTTCAGGTAACAGGTAGACTTGTACTCAAGATCCCACCCATAAGATATCAACGCATCAGTAACTGATAGTGACTGATAAGGGATATAAATCATTCAACAACTTATAAAATAATGTCAATAACATTCTGATTAACTATACCTATACATATAATGAAACCGTAAAGGCCTGAACTATGTAGGTACATTAAATATGTTTAAAAAATAAGTTTTTATCCAAAAATATGTTTTTGTGACCAGCTTTTACTTGTAGGGCTCTTTCCAGCAAATAAAACGTGTATGAATTTGGTTGGTACTCTATGTTTCGAGGAAGGTTATGAACTCCTTTGTATCTTAGAAAAAAATAACAAAATAAAACTTGGATAAATCACACAAGGGTTTTGGCGCCATCGAGAGAAAAGATGGTCGAAGTTTTTTCATAATTATTGAATTTCATGTTTATATTGTCAATTTCAGTGAAAGTACACAAATGAAATAATCATGAAGAAATTAACGTATCATGTATTTCCTCGTTGCCACCAAATCTCGCTATATGAGCTTGAGTAATGAGGGCACCGCTTTACCCAAGACCCTGGACTTATTGACTACTTATGTTTAATTATAATCGAATCTCGATTTTGGTAAATTTGATGCAAATTTCTACTCGACTAATGACAAAATACTAACGTGAATGCCAAAACCTAAAGAAACAAGAAGAAGAATATTACACACACAACCCGATTTCATTTATACGTCTTTGTTTAATAGAGAATACTTTACAGACTGCTCCGTAAATGTTTCCGAGCCATTAGTTTAGCAGTTTAGAAATTACAGAAATAAAAGTCTCGGAATAAATGGTTTTAGTTTCATAACTCGAAACCCGGAATGCACAGATATGTTTTAACACCAGTGGCTTTGCTCGCGTGTTTTTTATGATAATGGAAGGCAAACAAGCAGATGGATTTCCTGATGATAGCAAATTCTCGCCGCCTAGAGACACCAAATGTGGTAATGGTGCTTTGCCAACCTGAAACCGGGGTGTATCGCCTCTGTGGTCTAGCGGTCCGAGTGTTGGACTTGACTGCATGAGGTCCCGGGTTCGAATCCCGGGTCGGCCAACTCAAAGAAAATTGGATTTTTCCAATTTTCTACTAAAAAATGTTGGTCGGGATTGGAAATGTGCCCGGTTGGCGATAGGCTTGCCACCTATCACACTGTGGGACTTAGTGTCTTCGGCTAGTCGTGGGTGCCTTGGTTGTACCTCTGCCTACGTCTTCGGGCGTGAAGATATGGGCGTGAAGAAGCCGGGGTATTAAGTCTCGAGCAAAAGCAAGTTTACCGGCTACCTTACCCTCCAAATCGGAATAGGTAAGGCGGTGGTACCAATCTGGACGAGTCGCTGCGAAACTCTACCACCTAGTAGGATGTCACGGTGTTAGTGAAGGTAAGCCTATGCTCGCCTTTTACAAGCTGCCTGGCAGGAAGGCAGATTCTGCAAAGGAGCTCGGACCAACACGGGCTAATAAAATATATAGTTAATATATTTAGGTACTGATTAATTTAAAATATTATTTTTATTAAACACTTCTTTGTATACTTCCTTAATAAAGACTAATAGTCTTCTTTATGTTTCTGACTTAAAAATGACGTTCTTGCACACAAACTTTCAACCTCTATTTCATCTTCTTAGGTGTAGAATTTACAGAAAAGCTTAAATACTTATCTACTCATTTAAATAAGTAGTCCAAAAATAAAATGTTATGTTTACTTAAAAAATTACGGTCTTCCAGAGAAACTTTCAACCCCTATTTCACCCGTTTAGGGGTAGAATTTCCTAAATTGTGTCTTTAATGGGTGTTTACTCAGTAAGACGACTCCACTCACCAAATTTCATAGTTGTAACTTTAACAGTTTTTGCTCGGAGATGATGAAAAGTTAGTCAGAAAATGTTGTTTTATAAGTATAAATACAGGTCATCTTGGGTATGAATATTTATACATATAATAAAACAAATAAATAAAATAATCCTTCATTTCTGAGTAACAATTAATTCCTAAGTGTCATATATTTTTTAATCAGTATGTTTTTCCTCAGTTTGTCTTTCGACTATAATAATTTCCACGTATCCCTATCCCTCGCAACTCTCATCCACAATGGTCCCCCAGTTCCTTTTAAGTCGTCTTCCCAGCGTCTTGATTGTCGACCTTTGCTCCTTTTCCCATCCCTCGGGTACCATTCACTTATTGTTTTTGTTCATTTCCCATTTCTATCATCATATCGTATCATCTGGAAAGAGAGAAGAAAAGCAATAATATAATCATTCATGGACTAAAAAATTTATACATATATTCACGATCAATAGCCAAGTATCACGATTCCAAGAGATCTGCAAAGGTCATCTTGTACTGGCTCTTTATTTGTATTATAAATGTCAACTAAAGCATTTGTCAAAATATATATAAAAATCAATTCCTATTAATAAGCTTCATTAGAACTCGAGAACAGCTGGATGATTTGTCTAATTCTATCTTTGAGTTATTTGTGGAAGTCCAGGGAAAGCTTAAAAGATGAGAGAAAAGGAAAATTAGTAAAAATTCATTTTCCTATATAAACATAGCGGGTGGAACGAAGTTGGCCAGGACGGCTAGTAACTTGTTATATTTTGTTAATGCAATGTATTAGCAAAAAAAAAAGGTGGGGATGCGATAACCCCGTCGCTTGATATTGGTTTACTTAATTATACCACTAGTGTAGTCAGCCATAACTAGGTGGTAGAGTTAATATTGGTATTGGAAGTTGGAATCACCTCTTTACTTCTAGCTACCATAGCTATAGCACCAGTGTTTGTATTTGTAATTTAGCGTAATGGAGGGTAAGGTAGTTGGTTAACTTGCTCTGCTCACAAGGTCTAAGATCTCGAAGTTGAGACAGCTATGTAACATCTATGGAGTCTATAGGTGACTATGGTCACCATCAGAAGAGTCGTCTGTTTGTTGGTTTTCCTAGAACATATAAAAAATATAGTGTATATAAAATAATTTACTGCAAAAACATAAATATAATACACCAACGAGGTTGTGGTACAGTGGATCGGGAAAAATCCGTATAAAGTCATTAGCGACCGCTCATTAACTCGCTAGAGCTGGGCACTGGACGATTTAACAGAAACTTATAGACTTCTGCTTTTGATATTAACAGGGAAATAAAAATATTAATTTCTTTATTGTTAATACAATCTAAATGTAACTTTTATTGTAGCCTAGTCGATCTGGCGAATTTCTTGTCGCTTGACATTAACATCTAGATTTTTTCCCATTTTCCCTGAACTTTTTGCGGTTTTTCTCTTCTTAAGAACTTTATCCTCACAATAACTAACAGGACAAAAAATAATTAGCAATATCCATTCGTTCAGGAGTGATATGATGACCACGGGAAACGGAGATTCATTTTTATATTACACTAGTTAACTCAGCAAACTTCGTATCGCTTGACGTTAACAGCTTCTACCTAATACTGATGCTCCGATAGTAGCGCAGTGTACCAGATCCAATGTAAATATTCCAAAATCAACGACTAAACCATACTCGAATCCCTTTTAACATGCACAAAAAAATCATCAAAATCGCTTCAGTTGCTTCGAAGGAAGAAGTGACAAACACAAAAACACAAGAAATATAAAGTAAAGTAAAGTATCTTTACGCCCATATCCCCGAATAGGTAGGCAGAGGCACAAAGGGCACCAAGGGCTAGCCGACTAAGTCCTACAATGTGATAGGTGGCAAGCCTATCGCCAACCGGGACATATCCAACAGCGAGCAACATTTTTCTAATAGAAAATTGGAAAAAGGCAATTTTCTTTTTGTTGCCCGACCCGGGAGTTGAACCCAGGACCTCTTGCAGTCAAGTCCGACAATTGAACCGCTAAACCACAAATGCGGACAAGAAATATATATATATATCTGCTGATCCGGCAATCTTCGTTCTACCCTTCGTTTGGTCAAGAAAAATCGAAATGGTCTCATACGTAATTTCCTCGCAGTCGAACGGTATAATAAGTACCTTATGTTCTTTTTTGGTTCGAAACTACCTCTTCAACAATTTTCAGCAAAATTGGTTCAGCCGTTCTAGAGTTACAAATAGCGTAACTAACATGACTTTCTTTTGAATAGAGGTATACTAATATAAATAAGACTGGTCTACGTCACATGCCATTGGTTCGAGCTGAAATCAGAACCTTTATTTGTACTTTAATCAAAAATATTTCAGTATTTTGGTGAAAAATAATTTAGATAATAAGAGATATATCCAATCTTCAGATTTGAGTGGGTTAGACAGGCTTAGGAAGTGCCATGGATTTTTTTTTACCTCAAAATAAGTGTGGGATATTTAATAATACTATTATTCTATTAATTCATAAAAAAATAACTGTACAAATTACAAACGTAAGAAAAAAGTAACAAATAAATTTATTCTCAACACATTTGTTATCAATTACACACACGTTTCATTCTACGTGATGTTGCATAAATAGCCTTTTTTATCATGTGAAAAATCCTTATGGATATTCGCAACTTTCGAGAGAAGTGGTGGGCTATGCCAAACTCCTACCGACTAAAACCACAGTATCCTTCCCTTTACCAGGTACTCCAGGTGCCTCGGCCGAGCTGGATATCGGGCTCCTCGTAACGGAGCCCAAGCTAACAGGGGGCTGCAATTCGCCTTAAATGGTTCGTTGAGACATGGCATGCACCATTTCAGGGTCTCAGTAGCAATAGACACTCGTACAAGCTAACAAAGCTAGTATCTTCCAAAATCTAATATAATTATTACACATTATAATATGAAATAAGTATTTTCATTTTAGCACTTAGTTAAATTTCTACAATATTTTTTTTTAAATTTCTCCAGACAGGATTTGAACGTGCAAATGTAATTTTTTTCTTTCTTTTTGTAGAAATTATATCCGACTAGCGGCCCGATATGTGCTTCGCTACGTATGAACTGAAATATTTAAAAATATATATATTGGAATATTAAATTTATTTATTCAAACAAAAAAATATTTTATTAATTGCTATTTTAAAACTTAATGTTTTTAAACATTTTAATATGACAGCACAATCCACATCTCAAAAAGTTTCAATTTGACTAAAAAATAGTCATTAACAAAATGATCCGCCATTTAATGAATTCATTTGTTACAAAAAATGTAATAAATGAAGAACTACTCGAACGATTTTATGCAAACTTCACATAAAACATCTATTAAATAGTCTGAACAAAGCCTAAACAATTGGTTTGGATAGGTGAGTCCGTTCTTGAGTTATAAAATTACAACGAAAGTGGCATTGATTTATATATACATATATACTAGCTGACCCAGCAAACTTCGTATCACTTGACATTAATGCTTCGATAGTAGCGCAGTCTGCCGGACCCAACGTAAAACATTACAAAATCAACAACTACTTATTTTTTGAAAATTGTTTAAAAAAATATTTTCTAGTGGACCAAATTGTGAATCTTATCCATTGTCGAATCCCCTTGAACACACATAAAAAAATTCATCAAAATCGCTCCAGTCGTCTAGGAGGAGTTCAGTGACAAACACACAAACACAAGAAATATATATATTAAGATAGATAATCATATGAATATAAAAATACATAACCACAAGAATATTTCATTAGAGAGATGTGAAATACTTCCCTACAAGCGGTAAATTACTCTGTAGGAAACCAACAGGGCTTTTAGCATGGCGAAATGGAAAAATCCGTATAAGTCATTAACGGCCGCTCATAAAGTCGTTAGCGTTCCGCAGCACCCGCCCGATCTAACAAAACTTTCCAACTTCTGCTTTTGTAATTTAGAAAAGGAAAAATATTGTTTTTATCTAATTTATGTGAAACTGGTTTTTACTTCGTTAAAATTTAACCTTATGATTAAAAATATTCCTCGTGTTTTTCCGGGTTTCCTGTATAACCCTTCTCACCCTTCTCCGGTTTTTAGAGACGAGCAGAGTTAAAATGGGTCGTTATTGAGAAGACCACTGGTGGTATAGTGTCGTGCGGCAACTTGTCCTGATAAAGATGGTGTCATGTTCCGGCCCTGAGGGTACTCTACCCTAGATAGACTTGGGCTGGTGGCCTAACGCCTCGGACAAAACAGCGACGTACCTACAACTTATATGGTGTCTATAGGCCACGCTTATCTCCTATCATCAGGGAAGTCGGAGGGATACGGATTATTCGCTACCTTATATTATCATAAAAATAAATCAGTCGTATCAATAAACATACTTCAAAGTACTCTAAAGTTCAAGTTGATGTTATAGAATTTAATTGCATAGAGTATCATGTTATCTTGGTAGTACTTTAGTCTCTTTAAAAATAAGATGGTAAATGTTGTCTACAGCTACCCTCAGGGCTTAAAATTATTTAACTGGTTCAAAAAATCCGTTTGAATATTAGGATAGTTACACTAAAGTTAAAAATTTTGAATAACATCAGATAAAAGCTACAGGTAATTTAGTTAACGACCATCTAGATCAAACAAAAATCCGCATCGAAATCAGTTCATCTGTTTAAAAGTTATGTCGTACACGCAAACACACACACACACATACACACACACACATACACGTGTGTGTGTGTGACTAAGACAGCTTTAAGTCCTTTGGTCGAGTGACCTATCGGACCCGTGTATTGGTGCAGACATCCGGCACATGTTTATATACGTGTATAATAAACCTTATGTTAGGGATACATGGAAGAAAAGGCATGGAACTTTAGGGAAGTAGGATGATAGGGTGCTAGGTCTGCAAGTTCACGCAAATATGGGGATACATTCGATGCGTATCAAAAACACTCATGACCCAAGATTCAAATCATTTAATCAGCATTTTTATAAAATCCAAACAAACATCCAACAAAGGTAATACGTTCCGTATCACTAAGACTAAGAACTCACAGTTTATACCCGCGACCGCGGCGGTTGCGGGCCCGCAGATTCCGTCGAATGTAGATTTATATGCAAAAAGTAAGATCACAATTCACGACGCGATTTTCACCCGCAGCGCCCGCGGCAGCGATCGTCGCCCGTAGATCGTGCGGGCGGCGATCTCCTGCCGTGCGCTCTGCGATCGCTTGGCGGGTGACCATTTCATACAATTGGTACTGATTATTTAAACGCAACCGCTGGCCGCGCGATCATCAATCGCCAAGTTTGCGGGCGATAATTTCAACCGCGTCTACTGCGGGACCGCAAAAACTGTCTCGTGAGTTTAGAAATAAAATCGCAAAACCGTGACCACCGCGGGTGCGGGTAAAAATCGCTCCGTGAGTTTTGTCTCTTACACTCGTGAAACTAATAACATTCAAATCTAGTTAACAACTTTTTTTACAACATCCAACAAAGACAATACGTTCAGTATCACTAACACTCGTGAAACTCATAAGATTCAAATCTAGTTAACAAAATTTTTTACAACATCCAACAAAGGCAATACGTTCCGTATCACTAACACTCGTGAAACTCATAAGATTCAAATCTAGTTAACAACATTTCTTACAACATCCAACAAAGGCAATATGTGCAGTATCACTAACACTCGTAAAACTCATAAGATTCAAATCTTGTGAACAATGTTTTTTATAACATCCAAAAGAAAACAAAAATCATTCAACAAAGGCAATACGATAATTTATGTGGATCAATTTTTTTACAGGGAATAATTAATAACTCAGAACATTGGCAAATAACTCACCTGTTAGAAAGTTATTATGGGATCAATATCAATTTTTTTATAAGCTCAAACTTTCTATAAGCACGTTTGTTTTATTTCTTTGAAAACAATGCTTCAAGAGAAGAGAACAGCATCAATAAGTATTAGTAGTAGCGCGAATAAAGGCCATAAGCTATCATGTAACAAAACTGATAACTAGATAAAGATAAATTGTTTTGATTTGCTCATTAGCCACAAAAGCGAAACTAAACAGTCTGATTGGTCCGCAAAGCGCATATTATTGGAACACTAAATAATTTATTCCACGTATATGCAGTTATAATCCACGTATTCGTGGAACTTAATATAGACTATCTATGATGTTATGTTATCTCTGACACATAAGTATGAACAAATTAGGAGATATATACAACAAAAATTACAAGTATAAGTAGTAATTATATTTATTTATATATATTTCGTAACATAAAATAGAACCCGACGTTTTAAACCACACTTACGTTTATTTATCGCTACCTATTAAAATTACACGATAATCGAGGATAGAAGTTGCCCTAAATCTCAATCGACTT
>NJDC01002372.1:0-14566 GCA_002245475.1 Calephelis virginiensis
ATTGTTCCCCTTTAAAAGTCCTAAAAACAGTCCGCGACAGCACATTTCTATCTTTTAAGATTAGCTCACTATAACCTTTTTTATGCTAACCAAATTTGTTTCAAAATAATGCATTATTTGCGAAGGTTATTTTATAAACACGATCTTAATCCTTATCCAAAAAAAATACGTCATCATCACAAGTATTTAATTTAAAACAAAATTGCATTTCACATCACTCGATTTGAATGAATATCTTAGGAGATATCGCAGTTTTAAAATAACATTATCAAATAGAATATAATCACTACGTTAACACTATAGTTTAAAGACCGCGCGACACAGACGCGTATACCACGCGCGTGGTTGACTCCTTATGGAACGGTTGTGCTCAGTGCACTACTTTCTAAATTTATTCTTTCCAGAACATCATCGTGTAATACTGTTTAGATGATGTTTAAATATAAATAGATTAAAGTTTGACGAAGGACGTAGGCCGTTTTTCATCTTAAAATTTCAACGGGTAGCATTGGAGAGTTAAATATTAAATAAATAGACTACACGGGCGAAGCCGCAGGTACCAGCTAGTAATATTATAAAAACTGAATCACTTAACGGGTTCCATATTTGTGGTTTTAAGTCGGCTTACGTTATTAGTTTAAGCTGAGTCACAACTTTGATGTGTTAGATATTATAATGCCTGTACATATTGGGTTAGTTCTCGTAGTTCATCATGCACGTTCAATCACTTCCTTTATTATAAAATTAGCATTCACTATGTACTAGAGACGTAGCCAGAACGGATGTAAGAGTTTTGGTTGATGATGTAGTGCTGGAACAAATGAATGAAATTGTATATCTTGGTTGTGCTTTTAGCAGGGATGGAAGGTACACTGCGGATGTAGAGAGGAGAGTGAGTGCAGGGAATAACGTGAATGGAGCGTTGGGTAAGCTATTTCAAAGCGAGTTTTTGAGTCAAAAAGACTCGCCTTGCATAATTCTGTGCTTATTCCAACGTTATTGTATGGAAGCGAGAGTTGGGTCAAAGTTCGGTGAAGTTGTAAAAATCGCAAGATTAGCAACAAGTTAGTCATTCAAAAAAAATATGTCAGAAAGAGCATGAAAGTAGGATAAATGCGGTCGAAATGAGAGCACTACAGACAATCTGTGGTGTAACGCTCGCTGATCGCATTCGTAACAGTGAGATGTTGGGAATGAAAGAAAGTGTTGGTGAAAGAGTGGGATTGAAAGAAAGTGTTGGTGTTAAAATGCGAAAGGGCATGCTCCGCTGGTTCGGTCTTGTGGAAAGAATGACATATGAAAGATTGACAAAGCAGATATACAATGCGAATGTGGATGGATGTAGGTACCCGGGGAGACCAAGGCTGACATTTCACGATCAGATCAATCGGATATTGTTCGAGGGTGGTGTCAAGAGTCTCCGAAACCGGCGTGTTTGTATGAAAAGGGTTATGAATGTGAAGGAAGCAAGACAGGTTTGTCAGGATCGTGAGGTCTGGCACTCGATACTCTCTGCCTACCCCGTAAGTGACTTGGCGTGAAGATATGTATGTACTATGTTGTGCGCATGCAGTATCATAAGATCTATATTTTGGTGTTGGTATTTTTAGCATAATTGTAGCCTTAAGTCACAAACGCTGTTGCTGCTGCCTGTTGTATATATGTACACATAACAAACTTCATTTTTATAACACTGCCTGTATCTGGATTTCAATTTTCATAAATTTTTAGGAAATAAATTTTAATTACGACCGGATTTGAATGTTTGAGACACAAGTTGTCAGCGTAGTAACCGTTCGTTGTTGGTTTATTTCAGGGGTGGGCAAACTTTATTGACCGCGGGCAGGTAAATTTAAAAATTGTTAGTAGCGGGCCAATAAATTAAAATAAATCTTGCGGCGGGCCGGTTAGTTATAATTATAAAACGTATAAATACAACATAAGGCAATTTATTTTTTATATTTACTATTTTTTATTAAAATAAAATTGATTTATGAAGTATATATGAAATAGGCATTTTATAACTACGTTTAAAGTATAGATCAGTATCTTAATTGTTAAAATTTCAATAGTTTTTTAACTTTTCAATCATTAACTTTTTTAAAGGGGTTCATAATTTTTCTGAACAAAAGGCTCCGCGGGCCGGATTAAAACCTCTCACGAGCTCGGATCTACCCCGCGGGCTGTAGTTTGCCCACCTCTGGTTTATTTAATAGAACTTCAATGTTATAACATTTCCCGTCATAAGTTTTGTGGTGACATTTTTTTATGAAACTATAAAACAATGTATTAATGGTGCTTTTTTCACCGGGGTACTAAATGGTGTACAGTAGGCAAAATAAGCATATATCTAGACCATTTTTTGTATACCTGTTTCCGTAATGTCAGTGTTTGTCACTATTGTGTTCTTCTTTGCGGTGTAGGGTAACCAGTATAGTCATACACGAAAAAGGCTTAACACCCTAGCCTCTGGTTGGTAATGCAACAATAACATCTTTGGTGTCTACAGGGAATGTATATTTCTTGCCGTATTCTTGAATATGTTTGAATGTTAGCCTTCTAATACAATAAAACAATTGTGACTGAGGCTTTTTTTATTATGCGGTTACTGCGAAGAAAGAGAGATAACAAATATTGTAAAGACTGGGCGAGTAAACTAAATTTTCTTTTGGATAATTGTATAATAATGGTTTCTAATGTACAGAGCGGCCGATTTATCAGAAGAGGTGACCAAAAGAAGGCCGGCACGATATTTGCCTATTGATGCAGGAGTAAGGCCATACTCCAGGCTCCACGCTGAGGGCTACAAGATGTTATCGGAACTTGAAAAGGTTAGTATTGTACTAGAAACTAAATGCTGGTAACTAGCTTTTCGTTTTGAATTGGTTCTTTATTCCAACAAGTTTTTGGGTGGTATTTATCACGGGTATCCAAAATTAAGGTAAAGGGACACCCACCCTTTGCAGGCATATCAAATTATTGACAAGTCGAGTATACTGCTATTTATTTCAGAAAAAAGTTTAAATTCCTAAAAATATTAAAATCGCAACACTTTAATTCAAAATTAGGATTTTGATGTACCATCCTAGCTGCCTAAGTATCAATGATAAATCATAGAAAATACATAATTGTAATAATAATTATAAAAAAATATAAATCCCAATCCTATTTAACACAAGCAGGATTAGGATTTTTTGTACCCACTTGAGTTATTACTTTATATTATTATTAACTGTTAACTTTTCAGGGTAAATTTGTTAGTACGGACACATACGAAGCCCATGTGTGGGTGGTCCCACCAAAAGAGGTCGTGATGTGTACTGACAAAAGGCTGCTCTATCTTGAGAAGAACAATGTGTTTGGTGGATGGCAGGTGTGTATTATTCAAATGTCAATTAAAAAAAAGTATCTTCACGCCCATATCCCCCAAGAGGAAGGCAGAAACACAACCAGGGCACCCATGGCTAGCCGAAGACACTAAGTCCCACAATGTGATAGCTGGCAAGCCTTTTTTTTTAACGAGTGAAAATCCTCATGGATACCCGCCACTTTCGGGGGAAGTGACGGGCTATGCCGGACTCCTACCGGCTAAAACCACTCGGTGACCGTCCTCTGTGCGTATCGGGCGACTGCGGGATCTCCGAAGAACGCACCGCTGTCACCCTTACACCTGCCCGCAGGCTCATCCGTTCAGAAGCCTCCCCCTTCTGATGGCATCACTTTGACGACAGCAGCATGGGGTCACACCATGCTATGCTGCTTCACGTCCCGGGCTGCTTTATAAGTCAACTGACACCCCGATCAGTTGACTCACAGCCCCAACCCCCTTTTAGTCGCCTCTTACGACAGGCAGAGGATACCGTAGCCCTATTCGTCGCCCGGTACTACAGGGCCCAGCAAGGGCCTTAATTTCGAGGCCTTCACCGTCTTCTCCTATCGGGATTGGATCTTTCCCGATCTCGTTCTGCGCTTTCTTTCTGAAGTAGTACCCTTTCACAAAAAGTAAACATGGCTTTCCATGACTCGGGGTCTTGTAGCATGGCTTTCACTACACGTGCTAAATTAAAATCAGCTCCAACCCTGGAAACTAAAATCGCTCTTTCGTTAGTCCAAGCTGGACATGTTTCCAACGTGTGCTGAGCATCATCTCTATCACTAATGCAGTGGTGACATTTTGGTGTTTCTTCACGTCCTATCCGGTTAAGGTACTCGCCAAAGCAGCCGTGCCCAGTAAGTACGTGTGTTAACCGGAAAGTAACGAACCACTTTCTGTTTATCCACGCTTCAAAATTAGGTAGAATCGCACCCGGAGCGCGTTGGAGTATCGCGTTTGAGCTTTCAAGTCTTGTTCGCCATTCTGCCAATGCTACACAGTGCATCCTATCTCTTACCCTGCTGGCAAGCCTATCGCCAACCGGGCACGTATCGAATCCCGAGCAACATTTTTTTTATTAGAAAATTGGAAAACCCCAATTTTCTTATTGTTGCCCAACCCGGTATTCAAACCCGGGACGGGATTAAACGTAAATAATGTGAAGAATTTAGTTTTTAAGCCACATAGCCTCATTGTTATATTTAACAAAATGCAGGGGCAGTGTGAACGCGGAAAAAATTAAATAACGAAAAACAAAAAGTGTCGTAGAACTTCCGCAAAGCAAGTGATGTAATTATGTATGTTGCTTTCAGATTGTATGGTCATATTTATGGACAGAACTTCCTGACGTGCCAACAGCGTCTCCCAAGGGAGTGTATATACCCACCGCCAAGAAAAAAGTGCTGGGAATGTTCCCCAGCTCGGGATCGGGAAAGGTTATTTTCCTATATGACGAGCAACAGAAGAAGTACCTGCTGGCGCAGTGCGAGCGGCTCAAGCGGGCTGCCCATTGACAGGAGGCCGTAGAAAGTTTCTCGCCAGTCGATCAACTTGGAGAGATCTTTCTACTTTTGTTTGATGTTCGCACTGCACTGCTTGCGTTTGCTTACTACTTAAATTTGCACCACTTGAATCTCCGGGGTTTCCGTTAGGTTGAGTTTTAACTAAGTCGTCATCATACCAATTTCCAAATTCGTGTTGAAGGAAATACTCCTATATTAAATCAAAGTTTAAATTAAATTGGAAAATATTAAGTCCCACCAAATAAGCTGTGAAGATTTCGACCTTTTTTAGATTAGTAACGTATTAGTGACGTCACTAATACGGTGATGACGTCTAAATTAGATACTGTCGCCAATGCTTTCTTATGTCTTGCGTATTATTATGTTTCAGCGGTACGTATTCTTTTGTATCATATGTGATTATATGTTAGTAAAACTTGATTACTAAAAAGCGCTCCTGGACATATTAATTCATGCCGAAAAAATGACCAATGCATTTTGTATTAAGCATTTCTTATACACGTGCTAGTTATAATTTTATTAAATTAAAAAAAAAAATCTATGGTCGATCATAAATAAACAACGTTACTAATTTATAGAATTTGAAAATGTAAAGAAGTCATTTAGGATTATTTTATTATACAAACTTCATTTAAAGTTTAAAATATGTGACTACTTGTTTGTATATGAATTAATCGACCAAACTCCGAAAGTTAAGATGGCTGAAAGTAATCATACATTACACAACTGATCTTGACCTGGTAATAAAAACTCCAAGTTTAGATAAGTTCAAAAGTTTTTTTTTTTAAACTTAGGCCACTTTGTACTAAACCTGATAATAAGTGTATGTCTACTTTCACAGCTATATCACGATCATGATAGCCTTATGGGTACATTCGGAGCGAGAGACCATTAAATGCTAATATTGTTCTATAGTACCGACAAAGAAAAGCCAACCAAATCAACTTGATTCGTTGTCGGCTAAGATTTGTAGTTCACGAATTAGCTGACATTTTGTTGAAAGTATGTACTTAAAAAGCGCTGTATGTATCTAAATTAGTCAAATAATACTTTTGTTTAATTTGTCTGTAAAAAAATTACCTACTTAACATTATATACACTACTTACCATTAACTTGTAAAATATTGTATTATAAGTACTATTCGTTGGCTTATTATCGACATAACATTGGTGGACAAAAACTCTCATAGCCTTTTGTTTTCACTGTACACCTTTGTATCTCGGCTCAGATCACAGCGGCGTGGTTTGCTCATAAATGCTTTTCTATCGACTACGAAGCTCTCGTACATGGTAAAGTGTATAAAAAGTTGTAATTTTATAAAACAATACTCGTTTCGTATAACAACTAGCACGTGGTCTTCAGTTTTAGATATTATATCTCATATCGGTTATACTTAAGGTCGAACCTAACTTTTATACTATTTATAATACCTATAAGTAAACCTAGTATCTATTTTTCGTTGTTTACTTCATTAAATAATCTGTTATAAATTTTCAAGTAAATTCTACGTTAATAACGTAATAGATTTATATTTGTATGTGTGGGTAGTTCAAAAAGTTCATACATAAGTTTACGTACAGCTTAAAGAAAATTGTGTATGAACTTTTGGAGCTGACTGTATTTCTGACAAATTGTCTTTTTCTTGGTATTGTGTTTGTTGTAGTTTTTTTTGCTTCGAAAACTACTATTGCAAATTTCTTCATTTTAGCACCATTTACGAAGACAAACATTTAATCGTTAACTCGTGTCGTAACTGAAAAAAATATAATGCCAAAAAAGTTTGAATAAAATGTGTTTGCGTAGCGGCTTGATACTCGTATGTAGGCATCTAAATAAATATTTATAATAGCTGCCATATTTGGTATTTACTTTGTAGTAAACTTGCAATTGTATTAACAAACGAAATAAAATTATATTTTGACCTACTTTCGCCAAGTATGAACACCAATTATTTGTCTAAATTTATTATATTCTGATTTGAATTGATAATATTGTAACTATTGAAACAGTTTTCTTTTACGTATATATGAACTACACAAGTAAATGTCAATAATAAAAGTCAGTTTTATTTCAAAGTAAATTGAACTAAATTAGGGTCCAAATTAATTTCAACTTCCGAACGTTTGTGAATACAAAATAATTTTAAACACAAAAATCATCAAATGTAACGTTTACTATTTAAAGTAGTTGATTTTTTGTTGAATTTATAAAAGAAGTGGTTGAAGTCGGTCTTATAAACATTGGCTACTTATTATTAACGAAATGATTTTTAGTGTTATTCAAATAAAGTACAGTGTCAGATAACTATTTATTATTAATTTAAAATATGATATTGAAAGAAAAACACAACAACCCTCACCCCATCACATACATATTCCTGCTGCCATAACGGTATCATGTGTTCCGCTCTGCATACATGATGTACGCTAGGGCGGAACACAAAACCTGAAGTCTGTCATCCAAATGGTACCTTTCATAATCTACCCCACGAAGTAGCCATGATTTATTGATAAATTGTTTTTTATAGTAGTTACAGATTATAGTACAAAGTATGTTATCTTTTCCTTCGAAATAAACAAGAGCGATTTATTGTAATGTTAATTTTTGCTAAGAATTAAATATTAATTACAGTGCCTTATAGCATGAGTGCATACGTATGTTGTAAAAATATAAATGTTTAAAGGAAATATTAGAACGAGTGCCATTCAGGAGCCTTACGCTGACCCCTTAATACCCTTTTTAATAGCAAAATGTATCAGAACTAAAAGGGGACCTTATTTATACTCCCAATAATGTTGCATACTAACGTCGACAGCAATATTATTTTAATACAACTGTTGAAAGATGTCACAGTGTAGGCCTGCAATTTTATTTATGTAATATGATTATTGACCAGTTTCATAAACCATTCTTTTATAATTATAAACTAAGTGTATCTAATGAACCAAGATTTGTATTAACATACATTTAAAATAGCTGTGAAATCTGTTCTTCGTTCTCATTTAAGTGCAATTGAAACATATAGAATTTGTTGCGAATGTTGCAAGTTAAATACATCATGCAAAATCGTCCCACTCGTATTCCTATACTATGTTTAAGGTTACAGAAGCATATATTGGCAAAGCGTCTCATTGGATATTCCATGTTAACATTAACTTGAGATTACTGACGCTTTTCCGAGGATTTTATGAAATGGTTGGTTAATAGTTATTGCCACAGCATTTTATTCAGTATTCATAATTTTTAAAATATTCCGCACAAAATACATTCAGTGTTTTCCCGACATAACAATGTTTTTATTTAGAATCCAAAAATGGCAGGGTTTTTTGGCACGAACTAGACGAAACTTAATTTACTCGCATTTAAATTTGTATATTATTTACACAATTAAAATTACCTTCCGATAAATAAGTTAAAACTGTCACAGTTTTAGACATTTAATATTATAAACAAACATATGTTTTTCCTCATAACATCAAATTTGATACGTGGGAATAAGAAAATAAATAAAAAATCAAGTAGGAAAAAAATGTTGTAAAACTGATTTAATAATAAGTCTACTAAGTGCCAACAGAATTGCCGCCAGTACAACATGAAGTTCTATATTAAATACATCATTTATATTTAGTTGTTTTTTTATTAGTTGTGATGAGTTTTGTATATTTTGCTTAACTTTGTTATTCGATGTTTTTTTGTTCGAGCTTGTACGTAATTTTTACGAAATATATCCTTAAAACTAGTAATTGGTTTTATTGTACCCATAAGTAATCATAAATATCCGTATTGTGACGTCACTGCGCAGTAATGTTCTAGAATCTAGACGAAAGATGAAGGTTATGCGATACTTATTTTTAAGCAGGCACTACGATTGCCTATTTTTTTGAATATTTGTCCAGTAGAACACGCAATGCGAAATAAAATCACGTTTGGGCATGGATACGATATACATATTAAATGGACAAGGCATACCTTGGGAAACGCATGAAAATTTCTCCATATATCAATATAACAATAACGCAAATGTAGCAAGGAAACAAATATTATTATTCAAAAGTACTAAATTTAATTTAGATGTATGCTATCGTTTTCACCTCAAACAAAAACAATGGAGACGAAACATTTTAGACACGTCATATTAGTCAGGACATTGAAACGTTTTCCGAGTAACAGATTAAAAGTCTGTAGAAATGTCGTGTACCGACTAATCTGGCAGCTTGTTTGTTTATTTTCGCTGAGAGAAGATAGATATTAAAATTAGTTTAGTAACTATGCAACAACAATGCCATCAGTGACCAATGACACTACTAAAGCAACAAAGAAAATAATGGTATTATCAAAACAAATAATAGTTTAAAAAACTGAGGAAGACTTATATAGCTATATGAACTTAAAATTAGAAAATAATTTTACATACAGTAATAAAATAATAATAATAAAAAAACAATATTGGGGGGTCATTGGCCAGCAGTATGCTCATCACGGTCTTTGCCAGTCCACTGGACTGCAATTCTGGCCCGAAAAATTCGTACCGCAAAGCGGGATAAGGTGTTTCCTAGCGGCAACACATACAGATCCGCCGTTGTTGGTAATATAAGTGCAGAATTCAACTCAGTCTTTAACTGACTACAAAGAAAGTAGTTCGTCGAAGTGAGGTGATATCCACTTCGACGAACTACTTTCTTACAAGATTACTCGGACACTAAGAAATCGATATTGATAGTTCTTTTTTGAAATGGTAGATAAT
This sequence comes from Calephelis virginiensis, assembly GCA_002245475.1. NCBI lineage: Eukaryota > Metazoa > Arthropoda > Insecta > Lepidoptera > Riodinidae > Calephelis > Calephelis virginiensis. The sequence goes on from NJDC01002372.1 coordinate 9,642, forward strand.
GTTTCTGAGTTAGTCTCGTATACGATACAACTAGTCGTTTTTGAGTCATAAATAATGCATACATTTCTGTGATTTCGAGTAACTAAACTTTAAGCTGGGATAAAGCAAGTTAAGAAGGTATGTCAGGGTCCAAGCCTTGTCGTGGTAAATAATCGGGGTCAGATAGGGCTCCGGCGTAACCAATTGAACCAGGACGACTGCTCCTCAGTACCCCTCTGCGGCCAGAGAGGACACGAGGAGCGGGCAAAGGCGGTGGGCCGTTTGACCTGCGTGGGTTGGCGGAAGTGAGCCCGTGGAAAAAGGGGATGGGCAGGTGGACACCGTATGGTTTTAGTCGGAAGGAATCCGACATAACCCGTCACTCCCCCAAAAGTAGCGGTATTCATTAGGATTTCCACAGTAAAAAAGGGTATTTCAGAAAAAGCATGAAAGCAGGATTAATTCAATATTTCTAATTCAGTCGATGTCTATGTGTGCGTTGTCCGAATGCGCTTTGTTTGTAGATTGTCTGTTGTAGGTGGGTAGGCACCTACAACAGTCAATCTACAAACAAAGCGCATTCTATTCGGAAATTTTTGGCAAAAAACAGATTAGAAAGCTCGAGAGTGCCATGGGGAATTAAATTCCTGTGACACTACTGGTCGATGAGTAGTGTCACGGGAAATGCAAATTTACCCGTGGTAGAACGGGGAAGAAAAAATACCCATGACACTACCAGTAGTGGCATGCAGTAGTGCCAAGGGAAACAAACGGGCAAACAAACTCTCCTAGTACTAGTACAACTACTTAGTTGGACCAATGATTTTTCGTTTATTACCCGCAGTAGAATCAGTTGGCAGTTGTTCCAAAGTTCGGTAGTTGGTCGGCATACAGGGACAGCCACTGGGCGAGGTAGTGAAATTACGTAGTCAATATAAAATAAGTGACAACATGATGGGTATAACGAATACATTTTTTTAGTCGATATAAAGTTGGTATGTAAGGCAGTGTGACTATTACAAGTCATTTCATAAGTCTTGTTGTAGCTCTGTCCACCTCTTAAGGTCCTCCTATTTCTTAATGTCCGTACTACCTGTACGAACGTAAAGAAGTAGGAGATAAATGGAATCAAAAAATGCTGCTTAAAAGTGATTAAGTATAAATATCAAGCCGCAGGCAAAAGCTAGTATTAACAAAATATATTAGAAATTATATAATAAGAAACATATACCAGTATGACCAATAGTAGTAAATTTGTTAAATAAACTGGTTAATTAATTATACCGTGGTACGGGTCACGCGTTATATGTTGATCACGCATACATTGACATGCACATTTAGTGAACAAAATGAGCGCGGCGGAAGCGTCCCACTACACATTTTCCAACTCCTCTGCTTCATCCCCTCAAATATCAAAAGACGAAGGATATACTCGCCTTAAACGTGAATTAACACTGATGTGCAAATCATATGTCCGCGAGCTCCATTGCCTTATGAAAAATGGCACAATGGCCTGCGTTTGCGAAGCACCCCGCATGCTGTGATTTTTGCGTAAGCGTAATCAACCAATGAAAATTAGCTTCAAGATTGAATTAGTATTTCTTGAGGCAGAAATCCTGCTATCAATAATAATTCATTTTAAAAATGTAGTTACAATAACATTTTAAACTCCCTCACACATATTATATTGATAACGATGAACTCTTAACAAAACTACGTATTTACTTCTTTTAGCTTTTAGTTTTAACTTATGTATCGAAAAGTTGCATGAATAAAAAAGGTTTTTTGGGACACCTTATAAAACGGTTGTACCTACAGCATCGGCAGCGATTGTTATAAGAAAAGACGTTGACTAACTACTAAAATGAACGCTTATAGCTGTCTGAAAGTGTTCTCTTTTAGAAAGATTAAAATATAAAAAAAATCATGTAGTAGCTTACTCGTTAATTTCTTACACTATTCATATTAAGTGAAAGAAAAACTTCTTGTACGTTTATTGTGCTTTTACACCAGAAACGCTAAGTATCTACTATCTAAACATCTAATTTACAACAACGTGAGCTACTGAGCGTTGCCTAAGCGAGTCACGTTTGAAGCCTTCGGATGAAAGCAATACCAGTAGTAGGTATCGATGTCATATCGTAATTACAAAACATAAATATTGACTTAGATATTGGTAAATATTAAATGTCATCAGAAGTTGTAAGTGTGGGCAAAAAATTGGTACTATCGAGTTTTATTATTTATAGCGAACTGTAAAACTATATTGCCCTTGCCACTATGCTCACGCAGCAGTAAATTCCCGAGTTTATACCTAAGTTGGTACATAATATCTTCGCTCCTGCTAGTAAGACTGATAGCGCTTAAATATAGATTTCCTAATATTTAATTTTCGAATTATCATAAAAGTTAAAAGTGCTCTCCTGAGATTCATGGCCTAGTGGATCGTGACAAATTAGGTATAGGATAAAGACAAGCAACATCTGCTCTACTAAAAAATCTATGTTGTCGCCTTTGTGTATCTTCTTAGTTTCAGATTTTTTGATGTATTTGTAATTACAATGTATTTGGTACACAATAAAGAGTTATTGTATTGTATTGCATAGTGATTTTTGTTTCGCCGGACTGTATATTGAAGATCTCGCGAAAAAGCCACGGTCTGTGACTCGTGCAGCAAATTCAAAGTTGGTTGAAGAATGGATTAGTTATCATTTATATATAAAAAAGAAAGTCGGGTTTGTTACAACACTTATAACATGAGACCTGCTGGACCACTTTTCATGGTTTTTAATTCGTTGGATTTGTCTTCGCCCCGAATAGCAGAATACACCTTAAAAATAATAAAAACAAAAAAAAATAATTACGAAAGATGAATTGAAGTCGTGATAGTTAAACAGTGTTTAGGCGAATCAACAAAACAGGTTTCGGGTTTCAAACTTTGTGTTTTAATACTAAAGATTATCTTGTATTTTTTAATATAGTTTAACAAGCTGCGTATGTACTGCGTAGGAGTATATTATGATTAGGTGGGAACAGACAGCTACATCATCATTGCACAGATTATCTGACGTTGACAGCTACTTCTTCTTCTTTTAACGTTCAAACGGCGTGAACAAACAGATTAGGTTGAAAATTGATAAAGAGGTAGCTTAGAACCGGGAGAAGAACATAGGGTACATTTTATTCCTTACAACAGCGAGGAAACTAGGAACATTTTTCCTATACTAACTGAACGGGCGGAACGAAGTTCGTCGGAACAGCTAGTTATAGCTATTTTGCAGATTAGGTATATAACTGCACTTTTTTTTAAAAACATGTATCAGTATTGTTTTTTTATAGGATAAAAATTGGGTAAGATATCACCATTCACTGTATTGGTCCGGGTCCGCTGATTAGAATAAACCATTTGTATATCTGCCAGGCAGCTCGTAACAGGCGAGTAAAGGTTTTCTTTCGTTCTTTAGGTTTTGGCCTTCACGTTAGTATTTTGCCATTAGGTAGTCAAGTAGAAATTTGCATCGAATTTTATATCGATTATTTAACTATATTAAGTAAGTATACTCAATTATAATAAGTAATCAGTCATAAGTCGTCAGTAAGTCATGTTAGGCTCTTGGGTAAAGCGGTGGCCTCATTACTCAAGCTCAAGTAATAAGATTTGGCGGCAACGAGCAAATACACAAAAGATGGTTATAATCTTCTTATTTCGAAGTCAGTTAAAAATAAAGAGCTGTTACGGCATTTTTCGGTTTTTGCCCTGCCTAAAAAAGTTGAAGATCGTTTCTGCTTGCACTTCGCACAACGCCCTTTATATACCTAAATTAAGTTTTACAATGAAACTTTTTTCTGTTACGCTCCACGAAAAATTTCATCATAATATAAAAATTTAAACTTTTTACGTGTATGTATTCACACACACTCTAACAAACGCACACACACACATTTTTTAAATTTTGTCAGTCCAAGCCGATCAATTTGATATGTCTAAATTTGTTGGTATATCAAATCCCACAAAATCTTTGTATGTCTACCATTTAAGTGTTTTTTCTGTTTACAGAATAGTCTAGAAAATGGCAATTAGCAAGCACCACATTCTGTTGTCTAGGATAAGTAGGTAAACCGAGAAAGAACAAACATTGCATTAAGTCAAAGCATATCTAAATGTATCTTCGTCAAAGTACATATATCTAGTATATCTAAAGTATATCCATATAATGATTCCATGTCATGACAATGGTCCAGAATATATTTCGAAACTGGTTTTAATTCGAGTAAATTTTTATTATTATTTCTATCTATACTTTTATTAAATATACATATATAAGGGTGTTTTCTGTAAATTGATAGAATAAAAATGGGCAGTAGAACACATTTCCCAAGTTCTTAGAATTTTTTTCTTTTGTCTGTCTGTATCCCGCCCGCGATTCGATTTCATTCTACCAAACCGATCCTAACAATACTTAGCTACTAGGTAATCAATTACTTAACTACCTAGTAGCTAAGTATTCGAGTACCAAACCGATCGCAACAATACTTAGCCACTAGGTAGTTCATTACTTAATGTTTTGAGGAAGGTTATAGGCTACTTTAGATACCGCTTATTAAAGGGGTTCCCGTAGGAGAGGGATAAAGGTCAAAATGAAAATTTGGCAATAATTCGTTAAAGCGTATTCTTAATTCTTTATATTTTTTTTGCTTTGTAGATTGCTTTACACATGGTTCCGTATTTTTTTCAAAGTCATAAGTTTTGCAGTTTAGCAATGACAGACGTATAACAACACTCAGTATAAAGTAACCAAATAACTTGAAATCTGGAATGTATATTAACATTTAAACGTACCTGTACCTAAGTCTTCTTACATATATATCTTATCTTAATATATATATATATATATATCTTAATATAAATATAAATCTCGTGTCACAATGTTTGTCCTCAATGGACT
>NJDC01002372.1:48807-82270 GCA_002245475.1 Calephelis virginiensis
TTTGATGAAACAGACCCTAGTATGTCACTAACGGATAATGTAGCATTCAAAAGGTGAAAGAAATTTTGAAATTGGTCTAGTAGTTTAAGAGTCTATTCATTTCAAACAAACAAACAAACAAAAAATCAAACCTTTTCTCTTTATAATTATATGGCTTAGGTATGTGATGAATCCATCGCCTGCTAGGTTCATGTATCTATACTTTACGTACAGTAATGTTACACTAGTTCAGAGGTTCCCAAACTTATTTCATGTAACGCCCACTTTGAAAATCAGTTGTTTTGTAGCGCCCCCCCCCTCGTTTTTTTCTTGTCAATAACCTCAATAACATATTTGTTGCGCCTAGTTGAAAAAAAAACATTTTTTTCAAGATTTATACCGCCCCCCTCTAGGCTTCCAGCGCCCACAAGGGGCGTTATCGCCCACTTTGGGAAAGGCTGCACTAGTTCAATCAGTCAGTGAAGTCTTGCAACAACTTGCCCGGAATAGTCATCTTGTCTTCTCTTGTCGCCATAATACCGGGTTTGAGGTTAAGGTAACAAATAAACTTTCTTTTTTTTATGATATTGGAAGGCAAACAAGCAGACGGATTTCCTGATGTTAAGAAATTCACGCCGCCTAGAGACACCAAAGGTGGTAATGGTGCGTTGCCAACCTGAGGCCGGGAAGTTAGGCCTCTAGCAAAAGTAAGTTTACCGGCTACCTTACCCTCCGAACCGGAACACGTCATGACATTATGGCGGCAGAAATAGGTAAGGCGATGGTACCAATCCGGTGGTACCAATCGCTGCTAAACTCTACCACCTAGTCAGATGTCACGGTGCTAGTGGCGGTGAGCCTATGCTCGCCTTTTACGAGCTGCCTGGCAAGAAAGGCAGATGGTCTATTCTACAAAGGAGCCCGGACCAACACGGGGAATAATATAAACTTACATAAGATAAGCTTTTAAATCCCTTTTTTTTACGTGTGGGAAATCCTCCCGGATACCCACCATTCTCGGGGAAGAACGGCTCGTTATGTCGAACTCGAACCGACTAAAAACCACACGATGACCTTCCTGCCGCTCGGCAAGGAGCGAGATGGGGTCGCGTTGGCATTCACCATTTCGCTCCGCGGCTACGGCCAAGTCCTCACCGGGTCTCCTCCCGTGCTGAGAGAGGAGCGACTCTGACCATTGGAGTCGCCCCCCAGGCGTGCGAGGCCGTGCTGGCCAGAGGAAGTCCCCAGACCCCCCCGGCAGCCCCGCATCGGAAGCACTTTGAAGATGGATGAACCGCCTTCTCGCGCCCTCGGTCCGCCTGCGCCGGAGTGGGCCTGAGTTGGGATCATCCTCCCGGGCTCGCTCTGCGGTCTCCTTTTGCGTCATTACGTCTTCACAAAAGGAGACCACCGCCTGCCAGGACCTGCCGCTACCGAGCATGGCGTTGATTACGCTCGGCAGCAAGAGGTCCTCTCCTACGATCCCTGAGAGAGTACGCCGCTGTTGCTCGAAGTCGACGAACTCCCCTAGCGTGTGGGACATCGTATCTTCTGGCGCCCCGCACTCGTGGCAGGCGGGGGTCGCCTTCCGTCTCGCGATCTTGTGCAGATACTTCCCGACGCATCCGTGCCCGGAAAGCACCTGCACAAGTCGGAACGTCAGCGACCCGAACCGCCGCGGCAACCACCCTCGGAGGACCGGTCGCATTGCCTCCACCGTCGCCTGCCTTGGGACAGGATTGTGTCGGCAAGAGCACGCGCTTGGGGCTCTTAGGGCGGGTCTCCCGCGAGGACGCATGCCACCGTCCAGGACACCGTCTGGTATCCGATAATCGCCCTGGTCGCGATGACCCGCTGCGACGTCGCAGCAGGGTCTTGTTGGCGCGACAGAGGGCGTCCGCCCAGATAGGTGTCCCATAAAGGCCCATACTCCATGCGACGCCGGAGTACAGCCGTCGGAAGTTGGCGCTCGGGCCTCCCACGTTGGGCAGCAGCCTCCCCAATGCAGCGGCGGCTCCCAGGACTCTCGGGGCGAGCCGGACAAAATGTGCCCCGAAAGTCCACCTACCGTCCAGGATGAGACCCAGGTACTTCATCTGGGTCCTAACCCGGACCCGGAGCTTTTAAATCCCTGATTCGAGTTGATAACCAATGTTGTTCTAATTACAAAATTGATAAAAAAGACTTTATAATTTTGTTATTCGAACCCGGTAACTTAATGAAGTCAAGTCCAACAACTGAACCGCAAGACCACAAAGGTGATACGTATTTCTTAACACCAGGAAAGGAGATGGACTTGTTTTCCTGTTAATAACATGAAAAAATAATTAAATAAATATAAATTTGTTCTTAAAACAACACAATTATTGTATCTATTTGAACGTAACGGTAATAACAGCATAAAGATTGTTATCGCATACTTGTATTTTTCAGATTAACGATATTTTGCTTACAGCAGCGATAAAAATGTGTGATTTTCACATAATCTCATACAGTATGAAAATTCATTCATCTGTTAACAAAGATAAAACGGTGTGGTGTGCTGGAGGAAAATGAACAGTGACTGCTTTGGATTAAGGATTGAAAAGGAGTACACCAATTTAAAATATGGTTGACTATGTTTTAACGCGAAGCTAAACGTGGAGTTAATATCTTTAATAGATTGATTTATGACAAAACATCAGTTGTAACAATGCTACTTAAGTGTATATACCACATTATTTTATTACACTTTCAGCCGCACTCAGAGACTTAATACTTAATCTATCATTAAGTAACAATTATTAAAAGATTAGACCGATAAAATACTTTTCAATACATTTACTCTATTTGACTTTGAGGTTGGTTTAACACTCAAAGCTATTTAACGCCTCTGTGGTCTAGCGGTTCAGTTGTTGGGCTTGACTGCATGAGGTCCCGGGTTCGAATCGCGAGTCGGGCAACAAAAAAGAAAATTGGGATTTTCCAATTTTCTAATAAAAAAAAACGTTGCTCGGGATTGGATATGTGCCCGGTTAGCGATAGGTGTGTGGGTGTGGGAGGTGTGTGGGACTTAATGGCGTGGGTGCCCTGGTTGTGCCTCTGCCTACCTCTTAGGGTAACGTAGCCGGTAACCTTACTTTTGCTCGAAGCCTAACATCTCGGCCTCAGGTTGGCAACGCACCATTACCACCTTTGGTGTCTCTAAGCGGCGTGAATTTCTTACCATTAGGAAATCTGTCTGCTTCTTTGCCTTCCAATATCATAAAAAAAATCAATTTAATTGTACTCCTTCGCTAGTCCATGTTTATTAATAAGAGGGAATGTGTCTTATAATACGATATGCTCTTACAATAGTAATATAGTAATAAAGCTAGTCGAGTAATTTTCATTTCATTTTTTATATTTTTATTTTATTGTCTTTTCATTTTATTATATTAATTTTCATTATATTATAAATTGTAATATTAAAAAAACATAAAATTCGTATTTTATTAATGTTTGCTATAATTTTTTTAAGAAAGAAAAAAAATCGGTTAGACAGGATTTGAACCTAATACCTAGACTCAAGCTGACGAATGCTCTATCCATTTGAGCTACTGGGTATTCAAGTTCTGTAGCATCATTTTTAATTCCGTTCTTAGCGTGAATAGTTATGTCCTATTGTTATTATAGTATATAAACTTATTATGTTATATATAACTTAAATCCTCAGTAGATTAAATGGTAAGAGCATTCGTCTGCTTGAGACGAAAGCCTGTACCCTTTCGAATTCGAATCTTCTCTGAGGGGATTTTTTTTCTTTCTTTTTTAAAAATATTTTGTAATGTTATTCATGATGTAGTACATTTTGCCTCAGTTCTTACTGGTAACCTAGGAAGTAGGTAGGTAAGCTTCATGTCTACTTCCTTCTATATTAGTTACTACATTAGTTCGATTAATTTATCCAGAAATATTAATTAAGAAAGTACCCACCCCACGCCCATATCCCCGAAGGAGTAGGCAGAGGCACAACCAGGGCACCCACGACTAGCCGAAGACACTAATTTCCACTATGTGATAGGTGGCAAGCCTATCGCAAACCGGGCACGTATCCAATTCCGGGCAACGTTATTTTGACTAGAAAATTGAAAATGTATATTTTCTATTGTTTTTTGTTGTCCGACCCGGGGTTAGTGCTACACAAACTGACTCGCAATTATCCATTTTTCGCTTGAATGTTTCAGTAATTATTCTGTAAGCATACGTCATTGTTTTGATTGATTATGGCCTGTTAAGTCAATCAATAAAACAGATTAGTACACAAAGTGATTGTTAATTATCTCTTTTGCAAACAATTACTTGGTCATTCGAGAGGACCAGCATGTTATTTATGTGATTGATGAGGCTTCGGCGATATACTTATTGGAAAAGTATGTTTTCTACAAACTTTGTAAATAATTTTTAAGCTCTTTCAATCAACAGAAAAAAGGGAAGAGTTTCTCAATTCGTCGCGTATCTGTACTTTTTTTGTGTCAGACCACTTTCTTTTTTAATAGAATTGTCCAATGATTATTGTTGGCTTTTTATAAGATTGTGTATATTTAAAAAAAATACTTTTTAATGTTATGAATATCTTAGTAAGTTTGAGTCGGTGCTGAACAATAAATTAATAAAGATTATGGAAATTAATTTAAATTGAACGAAATACCCAAAAGAAATTAACAATAAAGTGAAATTTAAAGCGATATTCTAAAGCCCGGTGAAGTTATAAAAACCGCAAGGTTGGCAATACGTTAGTCATTCAAAAAAAGAGTGATAGACATCTACATTCCAAAAAAGCGTGATGCGGCGCGCAGGCACCGTGCGTCACATTTTACGCAATTAATTTTCTTCTTTGGCGCCGACTCAATATTATTTTGATATACATTTTTCCCCGTGTTGATCCGGGCTTCTTTGCAGAATAGACTATATTCCTTCCTGCCAAGCAGCTCGTAAAAGGCGAGCATAGGCTTACCGTCACTAACACCGTGACATCTGATTAGGTGGTAGAGTTTCGCAGCGACTCATCCGGATTGGTACCACCACCTTACCTATCTATTCCTGTCGCCATATTGTCATGAAGTGTTCCGGTTTAGAGAGTAAGGATGCCAGTAAATTTACTTTTGCTCGGGATGGGCCTCATCCCGGCCTCAGGTTGCCAATGCACCGTTACCACCTTTGGTGTCTCTAGGCGGCGTGATTTTCTTACTATCAAGAAATCTGTTTGCTTGTTTGCCTTCCAATATCATAAAAAAACACAGCAAAAAGTAAATAACAAAGTAAATCACTTATTGCACTCCTATTTATTCCATAGTTGTTTATATTAACCGACTTAACAACGAGGAAGTTCCAATTTCTACTGTTTTTTTTATTTTAGTTATTTCGAGGTTAACTACTCGGCCAATAGCCAACCGATTTTGATAGTTCTCTTTAAGAAAGATAGGTCATGAATATAGTAATATAGGTCACGATTGGTGATTTCATATAAGCTTTATATAACCTGCTTGTGGCTTTTGAGTTAGGTATACTTAATAATACATAAGTTTTGTATGCATTTTTAAGTGTAGCTCAAAAACATGAATGTTGATAAAATTTATGTGGAAGCATTTCTGATGCATTTGCTAAGTTTTGAAAAAAATTACCAAATCGCAACGCGGTACTTAATGAAATAATTGGAGTCCGTTTTTGCAGATTTACTAAAGTTTTGGTTTTAAATAATATTTACTGTTAATTATGATTCTTAAGACAAAATTATACAACCTTGGTCACGCAACTAGAAATTATAACCTCTCTCCATGCCTACATTATTTCAGCCACTGAAGCAAACTATATGAACTTTGTCCATTATCTGTTCAGATATTTTAATTCCATGTTGTATTTCTATTGGTTCGTCGTAAAGTCGATAAATTATCCTGAAAAATGTTTACGAATTTGTCTACACAACGTGTTGGTTCATGGATATATTGATACCCGAAAGTCGATAAGGATGCGTCACATAACGCCTACTATATGTACGTAAGTTGTAAAAGTATAATAGTTTGGTGTGACTTCAATTTGAGTAATATGTCCAGACATATTAAAAATCGTAAAAGTTGTATTTATACATATACAAAAGACAGTGGAACACCATTAACAAATTACACTATTTATAACTCAAGAACGACTGCACCGATTAGGCTAAAATTGGTGAAGAGGTAGCTTAGAACCGGGAGAAGGACATAGGATACTTTTCATCCTCTTCGATTGTGAGGAAACTTGGGAATACTAGCCGATCCGGCGGACTACGTTCCACCTGAAACCTGATAGGTATATAGCAGTTTGTGTAGGAAAAGTATCAGGGGTATTTTTTTAAGTTTCAATATTAAACAAAGATGACTAATTAACTTTCTTATTTAATAAGATAGCGAACAAGTACATAGCTCTTCTGATGTGAGAGATAACCGTGACCTATAAAAACCATAGATGTTATAGATGTGTCTCTATCTTTAGGTCGAGATCTTAGGCTGACTATCCAAGTCTACTGGCTACCATATCCTGCGGAAACACACTATCACTATGGTGGGAAGATCAGGTAAAGCAATGGAAGCGCACACTAGTTGCAGCACTGCATTCTACAAGTACTACCTTACTGATAATTACTCACTTAACCATTGGACACCACTGGAAACTGACTGGCACGAAAACAGAGGACTAGGACAGTGTTTGTTTCTAAATATCACAATGATTGGAATTTGTTGTAAAGTCTAAAGACTAGCTGAAGGCAGGCAGGTCCGCAGGAATCGTAACTCTTCGCACTTGATGTTCTTTGCCTATCCTGTAGTTTACTTTTACTTTACTACTAGTATGTGTAAAGAAACCTAAAAGTTTAAATATTCTTGCACATTCCGAGGTTTGAAACTCTGAAAGTATGTTAAACAATTTAAACTTAGCTTTTTTTTTGTATAATTTCTTAATTGAAAAGGTCTTGAAAGATTTTCGTAATTATTTGTACATAATTTATTTTGTAATAATTTGTGGGACTTAGTGTCTTCGGCTAGTCGTGGGTGCCTTGGTTGTACCTCTGCCTAACTCTTCAGGGATATGGTCGTGAAGATACTTGTTATTTGTAAAATATACTATATCAAACAAAAAAGGATTAATGAAATAAGACTACGCATTAATGACTAACTACTCTCCCACTGGAGTCCCCTAATAAACGGGATAAAAAGTAACCTTTAACGTTTCTTAGGATATATATTACCTATCTATCTGTCAATTTTGTTTAAGATTGGTGCAGCAGAGTCAGTATGAAATGCGGTCAGCATATAGACACACAGACAAGAAATTTGCCTTCCTGTCCCAGGCAGCTCGTAAAAGGCGATTGTACTTAAGGTTTCCTAGCCTTAGCACCATTACCACCATTGGTATCTCTAGGCGGCCTGAATTTCTTACCATCAGGACGGATTTCCTGTTTGTTTGCCTTCCAATATCATAAAAAATGCTAAGAATCTAAAAATGTGTTCTACAACCCATTTGGTAGTCCTCTACTACCGTAGGAGATCGAACTTCACCGATCTGATAACCAGATGGGACATATTTTTTATCGAATATAATTTATAAACAAATATGCCTATAATTAATTGCCTATCTGAAAGTGCTCATGGCTATTTTTAATTAAATTAACGTTAATAGATTTTTTTCATTAGTTTCATTCTTTTGATAACTGTTAGTTTTAAACACACATAATATGCCTCAGTAGGCTTGCCTACTCATTTTTGTGTATCTATATGTATAGCTACCTGGCAAACAGATGTGAATAGGTAAGTCAATATAGGTGACTCCATCATTCTGCTAACTTATCGAAAGTTATATCAAATTTTAGATTATTTTATTACAAAATCAGTCATATAGACTTGCCTGCAAAAAATCATACTTAAAGCATGCGTAATTTAATTAAAAACAACCATGAGCACTTTCAGATAGGCAAGTAATTATAGGCATATTTGTTTATAAATTATATTTAATAAAAAATATGTTTCTTCTGGTAATCAAATCGGTGAAGGTCGATCTCCCACCGGCTCTTAGACTAATTTTAGCCACCTGCGTCTATTTTTTAATCTTCAATATACAATGTCGCCTCTGTGGTCTAGCGGTTCAGTTGTTGGACTTGACTGCATGAGGTCACGGGTTCGAATTCCGAGTCGGGCAACAAAAAGAAAATTGGATTTTTTCAATTTTCTAATAAAAAGAATGTTGCTCGGGATAGGATATGTGCCCGGTTGGCGATAGGCTTGCCAACTATCACATTGTGGGACTTAGTATCTTCGGCTAGTCGTGGGTACCCTGGTTGTGCCTCTGCCTACGTCTTCGGGGATATGGGCGTGAAGATACTTTTTTTTCAATATACAGAATACTCTCTTACATATTTTTATCCTAAGTGTAGTTGGTGCTATAACAATTGTCAGTTGAACATGACGAAAACCGCCTGTCTAAATATTTTGTTTATTTCTGTATCTTATGTAATAAGAAATGTATGTTCAATTGTATATCTAACTAAACTATTGATTATTTTATCGTAGCCGTATAATATTCTATTAGGATTTGGAATTGCCTCATGGGAAATAAGTTAAGAATAGAAATAGAGATGTTATAGCATAACGCTTCATGTATGGAAGTAACAAAAGAAAAGATAGTCGTTTTGTGCTAAGCCTTCAATTTTTCTTGTCCTTTTTATGAGGTTCTTTTATTTTGAGATAAAAATGAGGTGAAACATTTCCAGACTCGCAATATGAGTGCAGGGATCATAACTTATATTATCTACTATTTGCTATTTATTACTTGATCTCCTCGTTGGTAGAGTAGTTAGCGTACACACGTAACGCCACCGACCAACTGCAAGGTTCGGGATCGATTTCCGTAGGGTAGATATATTTTGTGTAATAAATATCTAGATTTAACAATGGTACGGTTTCTTTAAAAACAGAACTTAATTTTTACCTGAATATCGTACTCGATTAAGTAGAGGAACTCTGCGAGGACTTATGTGCATATGTATCAACACTTTACCTATTGCCGCCCACATATCTTAGAGGCTCACCATTTTCGCGTTTCAGTTTGGTTAGAAGGGTAGTCAGTAAACTTGACTTATGAGACTTATTTAACATTCTGCGAATATTTAATCTATAATATAAAAATGAATCTCTGAATGTGTTGGTAAGCGCATAACTTTTGAACGACTCAAACGATTCGGCATATTCTTTTTCTGTTTTGTTAGTTATTGTCAGAAGAAGGTTCTTATGTAAAGAAAACCCGGGAAAATTGAAGGGCAAATGGGAAAAACAATACTTTATTTTTCCCCATACAAACTGAACGGGTGGAACGAAGTTCGCCGGGACAGCTAGTATTATATAAAGTTTTAATTTAATAACATATCCACGGCAGGAAAAGGTGAAGTAAGTAATGAACGTCGGCAGACATGAGTTTGATGTATCCCTATTATAAATGTTCACACTCCAATTTACGATTCGCTAGTTCTTGCTGGATATTTCTAGAAAACGAACGTGGGAAGTGTCAAATACGATTGGAATATTACGGAGATCTTCAAAAATGAGAGATATTTCCTAATAGAAAGAGCAAACAACACAGCATCTGACATTACGTTCATCGAATTAAAGAGAACAACGGGTTTTCTATCAGATGTAAAACTCGATACGGAAGTTTCTATTTAGATTCTGGATGGTGAGAGATAACCATGAAGACATTGTCATTATGACAGCAGGTATCTCTACTCGCCATATAAATTTATTATTTAATAATCTACTTTTGCTTAATTTTACCGTATATATCTTAAAATCATATAAAAAAGTTTCCTGCAATAAAATCTCTCTATGATGTAGTTAAGAACCAACTCAAACACGTCATCTTAAAAAAAGCTGCTCCAAAATTGATCGATTCGTTTAAAAATTACGATGTCATAGATAAACACACACGCACACACATACAAAACACACACACACACACACACACACACACACACATACACGTAAAACTAGTAACACTTTGTCTTTTTTATGTCCGAGGTAAATAAAACGTTTGTTTCGGCGCGTTAACGAAATGTCGACTCGACAATTCGAAAGTACAAAATCTCCGTGCTAGGGCTGCCGAGCTACGATAATTTTATGTTTGCATCGTTTCCGAACCTCCAAAATGAATGGACTAAATTACATCGGAGTGTTATTTCAACTCAAAATACACAGGGTACTGGATGCTTTATTATGGTATGAAATATTAGCTTAAAAATAGTTTAATTGTTTAAAATAGATGCCATCTACTGAGCTTATACAAAATATTGATGTAGTTATGGTAAATTATAATTTTAATATGTGTCATTGTTAAAAGTCTACTTTCAAATTAATAATTTTCAGCAAATGACATCAAAAAATTGAGAATCATAACTATAAAAACAAAAGATGGCTTCATTTTGAAGAGTGGGTTATTAGATAACATTACAGTCTTTATTATTAATTATTAATTATGTTCATTCACAAACTGGCAAGGCACCATTAACGTCTTTGGAGTCTATACTTTTATAAATCAAATTCTCGACTAGTACTTTCAGATATTTAGGGGTTAAAACAAATAAACAATTCTTTGGTTATATCATTTTGTAGCTATCCAGGTGAATTTCGTTCTACTCGTTCAGTTTGTAAGAAATAAAGTGTTGTTTCTCCTAATTCGCAGTTTTGTTATCTTTTTTATCTTATATTCCACTAACTTGTACAAAAAATTCAAAACCTAAATCCGATTTGGCTGATTCTAGTCTTTCAGAATGTATGTAAAATTTCGATGAATTTTTTTTATAAAATACAAGCGACCCGGCCCTGCTTCGCTTGGGGGATAGAACATAATATGTAAAATGTATATTTATCTATTACTTTAAAATTCCTTAAGGGAAAATAAGCTAAAAACCTATAAATAAAAAAATTAGACGCCACGTTCTTTACTTTCCGTATCGTGCGTTCTCACTTAACGTTAATTACAATTTGGCAGGTAATTTTAATTTTGCGATAATTTTTAAGACATTCTATTTTAAAGCATTAACAATTTTCATCAAACAGTAAAAAAAAGGCTAAAAATAATAATACGTATAAGTATGAAAACAACATATTGAAGAGTGACACTATATATTTAGTGTTAAGAGATTGTATATAAAAGATTTAAGCAAACTATTGCATTTAATTTCATAAAGAATGATAATGTACCTGTTCAAATAGCTTTACAGTTACTACATATAAGTGTCCTTTTTTTCAAAACTTGTTATTATTATTTTTTAACATACATTGGTTTGTTATTTTTTATAATTACAAAATACAGTTATAATTTTTTTAAATGTTTTACATTTGATTATTAAAATATCTTCGCTATTAATTTTAATTATTATTACTTTATTGCAAAAAAAATAGGTGTAGTAAAGGATAGACATATATCATAGCGGGATTTCATATTTAACTAAACTACGGAAATAACAAACTACCCATTAATATTATTCTGATGTAACTCAAAGGGTTTTCGCAGCGTTTTCGTACAAAACTCCAAGTTAAAGTATTTTTTTTTCAAGATGTTGAACCGATATCGTTACATTTCAATGAATATACATAAAAAGTTTGATTAATTACATATCAAAACTTCCCCACTCTATTTTTTGGTGAAAACTGCATAAAAACCCGTTCAGTAGTTTTTGAGTTTATCACGAACAAACAGACAGATGGATGTGTCCGAGTGACTTTTTTTATAGTATATACCTACAAAAATATGTAGAATACTTTATAGATTGAATTTTTTGTGGCTCTGAAAACAAAGCAGCCTGTAACTTTAAAGTAACTTTACTCATTTTGATTAAACATAAGTAGTCATACTAAAAGTCGATAACTAAGACATGTAATGGAGTCAGAATTTTGGAAATTTTATGGTTCTCATAAAACTTTCAATATAAAACAAAAGCAGTTTGTTATTTTATGTGCCAATATGTTTGGATGTATGTCTTTTATTTAATTACGCCTTTAAGCTTGAACGGGCGTCATAGTCCGACCTCTGAAGAAGTTGCTTTACTAAAATATTATAAATAGCAAAGCGAAGCTGCGGGCAGAAACTAGTAAGTACGTCCAAGACTTAAATATTTTTATATCTAATTTGTTGTTAAAATCTAAAAGTTAAAATACATTTAGTTACAAACTAGTTTGCGAAAATCCTCATGGTTCCTGCTCTAAAGGAGGCAGACTTTCAAAATAAAGTGGAGTCATCAAGCGCAGTTTACAAATAAATTAAATATTGAACGAACTGACAAATTTGAAGTTGGAAAAAATTCAAAGACCAACCTATGAGCAAATTGAAGTTTTTTAAAATAATCCCTATTATTTTTTTGCTTGATAGTGACAACATGTTGATCGTCAGAAAGAGCAAATTAGTAAAAAGTTGTTGAAACCCGAGAAGTTTGAAAGTTAAGTTGTCGCTGCGGCGAGTACCGCCCCGAGGCGTATTGTGGGCGTGGCGGTTATCTATAAAAGCCTTACATGCCTGAAAACTTTGTTACTGAATGCGCGCGATCATATCGGCGAGGTGATACCAACATATCCCTCCTCGTGACAATTTCCGCGCTTCACAACTACGAGCTTTCAGGTAAGTTACACACTGATAAAATTTTTGTTACACGATATGGAAAAATATTCATGAAAAATACGGGCTCTGTTTGGTTTAACAATTATTTAATATACAAACTTCATGATAATAATACCACATATTATAACAGGTATGTTTCATGTTTAGTAAGGATACCTAGAACCTATATATTTATGTAAATAATGGTTTCTGATAACTTCAACAATTTTTAATTTCGCACATTATTTAATATTTTTTTTGAAAAAGTGACATTTATCTATAACTTCCAAACAAAATGTTTAACAGTGACCCCCTGTTTTTTAAATTACGTTTAAGTTTTAGACTAAAAAAATCAACTTTTTATAATAATAATGCTGCTAAATACAAAATTATAGAGCCATTCGCATGAGTATATTTTTTACATTCAGTATTTCCCAACTCAAACCAGTTAACAAATATCAAAGTTAATATATGAAATGAATTAATTTTTTTACTAAAGTGTAAATTTATAATCAAATTGCTATATTTTAATTAGATGTAATATATAAAATGCTTTTTAAATTAAGTTTTGTAACTATTACATTGTATGTAATAGTCACAAATGTTGTGTTGTATTGTAATGGTTACAATAACGCAATATTTTTTTTATAACGGCCATGTTATAAAACTTTTATTTATCTATAATTATAACAAAACACTTGATGAATGAATTCATTAGAAATGTTTAAAAAAAAAGGTAAGGGCGTGAACTAAAAACCTGACAACACATTACATTTTTAGCATTTTTAGAATGTCTGTATGTCTGTGTTATAACCGCGATTCACGCTCCTAAACCGATCCTAACGTAATTTAATCGCAGTAAATCAGCAAACACTCGACTTCGTTTCCAATAAGCAAATCATCTACGTACACAAAAATTAAGTATTTTCCTCGATTTCACTAGGATTACATCTGAGATTCAGACTGGCAATGGTACCACATCCGAAATACAGCTATTTCTAATAAAACATGTGAAATAGACTATAATTCATTTCCGCGTAGTACGATTTTATTTATACTTTTTTTGTTTTATGGTATTATTGTACACAAGTCATAAGTTCTGAAATTTAGAAAATAATAACAAAACTCAATATAAAATTTTCAAATTTCTTAAGTTTGCGAAATGTAGAGTAATTGAATATTTAAAGCTACAGATCGTTTTCAGCTAAAATTCGGACTTTGTACTAAATACTAACCATACTAATGCGTTTGTCCCTCTATTACGATTTATGTCTATTTATTTATATATTCAGTCGCGGGCGAAGTTGTACCATCAGTTAATTATATATAAAATTATCGAATTAGAATAAATACTTCCCGCCTCCATAATGTCATGCTTTTTATGGTACTGACACAGATTGAAAGGTAGGTTAGTCGATAACCTTGCTTACTGACAAAGCTTTACATAATATCAGCCTCAGTTATATAAAGGCAACGTTTACCACCTGGAAAACCGTCTCTTGTTTGGTATGCTGAATTAAAAATAAAGCATAAATAAGATTCGATTATCATAAAACAATTTAAATAAAAATTGAGCTATGTGGGTCATTACACGTTCGGTTTTACCACTGTCATTGAATTGACTAACGGATAACCAAGCGTATATAAGCGTAACTGATATTTATAACCTTCATGTTTTGTTAACCATCATTCAAACGTAATTCAGTGACTGCGGTAAAACTGACACCAAAACCTTTGTGTAATGGCCTATTATCACTCTTAAAGAAAAAAGTAGAACGTACATATAGCCATATACTGCAACTGAAAGTAGTGCATATGGAAACAATAGACCAAGTCT
This sequence comes from Calephelis virginiensis, assembly GCA_002245475.1. NCBI lineage: Eukaryota > Metazoa > Arthropoda > Insecta > Lepidoptera > Riodinidae > Calephelis > Calephelis virginiensis. The sequence goes on from NJDC01002372.1 coordinate 63,257, forward strand.
TGTTTGAAACGTTAGCTCAGGGCTCAGTGCGTATCATTATTTCCTTTGACATTATGATATCAAAGAAACTGAATATAAGATATATAATGACCTTCTTTCAAGCCCATTTGGAATCTCTTTGTGAACAATGCAATAACTACCACTTAGAATCCCTTAAATTACTATATGTCAAGATCGTGTTGATTTAAATATATATAAAACAAATATATGTTTCTGGGCCATAAGTAAAACAAATAGTAAAATAAAACCCTAGATTGCATGCTTGTATTGTGGATGTGGATCTACTATATTAATGTATGGAAGTACTTAAATAGGTAGCGGAACAAATTAAACAAACTCTCCGAAATACCGACATTTATGTTCACCACATAATTGCCTGCTCCCGTCGGGAGTCGAACGGCTAGGAATTTAATTGATAATTTCAAATATTAATTGTTAACCCTATTCTTGGCAAAAAATTAAAATAGTTTTTTTTAAAGATATCAAAACTTTCGGACATAGGAGTAGGCAAGTAGGAGCTTAGGAAAAATATTTATAAAAATCAAGTCTTTCCAAATATGGAGATTCCATATGTATCTTTTAGGATAAATTGCCAGCACAAATGAAATGAAATTAACAGAATATTTTCAACTTTTTTGTATTAAATCATAAATACAGGATAATACTTTAAACATCAATTTGGTAAAAACATCTTTAAATGAACTTTGATGACTAGTTGTCAGTATGAAATTAAAAAAAAATCCTCATAGATAGAGCATATTACGGTTGTTTGGCCCTAAATATAATATTTACATCTACCTCTTGGCCAAAATATCGGTAAATGGCCAACCTTGTCGTACCTACCACCTAGTGGTGGTCTTGGTGCAATTGGCGTGTTTATTATTTTCGACGGCGATGGTCCACAAATATTCCTTGGACGTGCTTCAGAAGACCATGTACAACTTGGTACCTAAACATTTTGAGTGACGTGGTTTTGTCTGTTCTGTACCTACTATACAAAAGCCAACTATTACACCTACAATATGTGATACAATTGCTAATTACCAACGATAACCTTAAGACCTTTAACCTTTTGACAAAGTGCAACCAGCATATCTGCTCGATCTAAACCCCCCTGTGGCAATATTACAATGTTTTATCGCCTTTGTGGTCTAGCGGTCCAGGTGCTCGACTTGAGTGCATGAGGTCGTGGGTTTGATTCTTGGGTCGATCAACAGAAAGAAAATTTGGTTTTTCTAATTTTCTTTAAAAACAAATGCAATTTTCGTTTTTTCAACTGTATTAATTATTAATTGCTAGTGGCAATCAAAGGAGATAACGGGTGTGTATATAGTGTAGAAATAGGTGAAAGACAGCCGTTTTGTGTAAGTGATGCTGTTTGATGAGGTAGTGGATGAGGTGATGGCAGCAAAGGTGATTGTGTAACAGCATCTTGAACATAATATACTAAAAGTATCTTCACGCCCATATCCCCGAAGAGGTAGGCAGAGGTACAACCAAGGCACCCACGACTAGCCGAAGACACTAAGTCCCACAATGTGATAGGTGGCAAGCCTATCACCAACCGGGCACATTTCCAATCGCGACCAACATTTTATTTAAATTAGAAAATTGGAAAAATCAAATTTTCTTTTTATTGACCGACCCGGGATTCGAACCCGGGACCTCATGCAGTCAAGTCCAACACCCGGACCGCTAGACCACAGAGGCGATTTCCTACTTCTTCATTTGGCATTAAATTAAGGTTTTCATTAGAACAAGGCAACGAAGGCGCAGGTGAAGAATCGTAACTATACTTGTGATCATCTGTGATGACACGGTGGAACCCTATTGAAATCTGCTGAGTTTCATGGTCAGAACAAGATTCATTGCCGTCTGATTTTTTGCCAGATTTTAACACGAGAGCATAAATCCTTTTGGCTCTATAAAAAGAAGCATTCGAGAAAGAAAAAAGACATACACCCTCATGCAAAATCAAGACCGAAATGAAAAATATATGTTAATATATTTATCAATCACCACACGGTAATTATGCGATAATGACATGCCCTCTACATGAAATATATTAAAAAAAAAAACTCTTGAAATGAAACCTTAGTGCATTTGGCAATATATCCATCAAGATACGTTATTCGTTTGAAAATAATCTTAGGATAACTGGCAACGTACCTTGCAAGATACTTTCATTTTATTTGTTAGATTACGACGCGAGACGTTACTAGTAATGTTATTTTATTATTTCATAGGAGAAATACGTACGTAATAAGCATGAAAACATAAATTCCTAATGTATTTTAAAAATACAAGCTATTAAAAACAATAAGTTCTTGCCTTTTTTGAAAAGTGTTTAACCGTTTCTACATTTTGTCAATTTTGGATATAATCTGGTATCGAATATTGTCAAATGTCACTAAGACACGTTTGGAAACATATTATTTTAAAAATAGTAATATTACGCCTGGTTTTAATCGAAAACAATTTTAGATATTTGAAGTTATACTTCTTTTGGCGCGATTGGGAAAAATGATGAGAGTGAATTTTTACGATGCGCGCGCACACCGACAGATAAATGTAACAGTCTGAAGTTAGTTGCTACCGACAGAAAAAAGCAACACCCTGAAGTTAGTTGCGAACCTTTTTATTTGGTATTTCTGGATTGTTACGCCAAAGAAGTATAACTTCTTACGTGCTTACATGAATAAACACACTTTTTTTAAATGGTTGTATCTTTTTTTTTAACTTAACCAGTACTTCCCGTGCTTTCCCGTACTTATAACCCGCGCTTCTTGTCTAGGGATTACACAGTGTTCTTATTAAATAACATATTTTATATAAAAACATTGACGTAAACATTCGTCATAAAGCTGTTAAACGAAAAAAAAATGTTTTTTTAGTGCTTAATGGTTCAGAGATTCAGTTATAAGACTTATTAAAATCTAAGACGCTTTTTTCTGTTTAACTGGACTGAAATTATAAAATTGCCAACGGTAGTTTAAAGAAAAACAAGTAAAATAACCTTGCTTCCTCCCTTTTCCTAATCTGAATAAAAACTCTTTTTTAAGCGGTCATGTAAGATGTGAAATATCTTTAACTGAAGAGAAATCACAGGCAGTAATCCTCAGGTTCATATACACGGTGTATCTGAATTTGGTACGCGGCGGTCCTCTACAGATTTTTTATCTTGTTTTTGCCTGCTAGTGAAATAATATATTAATTGATATGTATCTTCACGCTCATATCCCTGAAGAGGTCATCGAAGTATAACCAAGGCACTCACGACTAGCCGAAGACACTAAGTCCCACAACGTGATAGGTGGCAAACCTAACGCCAACCGGGCACATATCTAATCCCAGGCAACGTTATTTTTATTACAAAATTGTAAATACACATTTTCTATTTTTTTTATTGCTCGACCCTGGGATCGAATTTGTAACCTCTAGAAGTCAAGTCCGACTCCGGACCGCTAGGCCACAGAGGCGATATATAATAATAAATAAATATCCCTGGACAAGTTACACAAATTGAATCTAACCCCAAAGTAAGCAAATTATATGCTTGTGTTATGGGTGTTAGTCAACGATACTATTACATAGAAATACTTAAATAGATACCAGGATACATTTAATAAACACCCAGACCCGAAAATGCAGACATCTAAATGTTCATCACACAAATGCCTCCCCCCGTCGTTAATCGAACCCAAGTCTCGCAGTTCGTCGATGCAGTTAGGCGAGTACGCTAGCCACTCGACCAACGAGGCGATATAAAAGATATTACTGTATATTCTCACTAGTGACGATCAGTGCTCGTAATTCTCGTGTTTCGATTTAAAGGGTATAGTAACAGATAAATTTACTTACACAAGAAGTCTCTTATCTTATTACTATAAGATTAGGATGGTAAGTCTTTCATCTTAATCTTAGGTTGACAACAACAACGGTAACAACACTGCAGTCTTTACATGACGTGTATTTCTTAACGTCAGAAAATTTTTACACTTCTTTCTTTGCTTATGTTGCAAAAAAGTAATACGCTAACGCTCTATTGACACGATTTTTATGGTAAAATTCATAAGATATTTTACCTGTTGCCAATTTCGAAATAAGTTTACCCTGGATATCGGAGCTCCCGTATTTGCATGATTATATGTGCGTGAAATTTTATCAAGTTTTATTCAGTGTAACGTTATCAATTTGAATAAGTTACATATTCTAAGTTGTCGGATTAAATAGATGAAATAATATTCAATTTATGATATTACATTTTAAAAAAGGAAAATTGGAGGAAGCATCTAGTTCTTCTTTATACAAAACTTTAATAATACTAATCGGCTCTGTGGGTCTGTGCAATAATAAAAACAAAATGAAAAGTGTGTTAGAATTACATCTGAAACTGATAGCGGAGTAGCAGTTTTGTTCTGAGTTTGACTACGTAACATATAAATTGGGGGTACTTTACTGTGGTCTAGCGGTTCAGTTATTGGACTTGAGTGCATGAGGTCCCAGGTTCGAATCCCGGATCAGGCAACAAAAAGAAAATTGGGTTTTTCAAATTTTCTAATAAAAAAAACGTTGCTCGGGATTGGATATGAACCCGGTTGGCGATAGGCTTGCCACCTATCACATTGTGGGACTTAGTGTCTTCGGCAAGTCGTGGGTGCACTGGTTGTGCCTTTGCCTTGCTCTTCAGGGATATGGCCGTAAATATAATTTTTTTTAAATAATACTGACACTAGTAGCGGCGCACCTATAACATCTATGTTATCTATAGACCACGGTTGTTTCTTACTATCAAAGAGTCTGTTCGCTGTCATTTTACACAAAAAATATCATACATAGGAATATGACAACCCCCGATTTTCATATAAACCTTCACTCCTATTTGAATTTTGGGGGTTGATATTCATATTTAAACTCGGACTTTTAACTGTACGCACTTAGCGAGTCAGCGGTGCAGTCGTGGAAGTGAAACAGATTAGACTGTCTCAACTTGTAGTATTGTAGACTAAAATAATACAAACTAATTTATACAGTGTTTTTAACTGCTGGCTGAATGTATCGCTCGCTGGTTGTTATCTTTGCAATGTAGGTCACTAGACCATTACACTGGTACAGTCAGTCATAACTGAGGGGTAGAATGCAAGAGCTCGCCCGAATTGGTAGCATCGCCTTTCCTATTCCTGGCACAATAACATCAGTGTTCACCACCATCGTGTTCCATGCTTAAGGGCAGGTTACCCGGTAGACGTAATCACGTAGTCTAAGATCCCGGTCGTAAGATAAGTAAAGAAATAATTTGTACCACCGCCTTACCCATTCCTACTGCCAAAACGTCAATGCTTGTCGTTAGCGTTTTTCTGTTCGGAGGGTAAGGTAACCGGTGAACTTACTTTTGCTCGAGGCCTAACAACCCGGCCTAAAGTTGGCAACTACCTTTGGTAGAGAGGCGACGTGAATTTCTTACCACCAAGAAATCCATCTGCTTGTTTCCCTTCCAATGTCATATAGAAAAAGGAATAGATAAGGCGTTAGATCCCTGCCCGGGTAGGTAGCTGCAAAGCACTCTACCGCCAATGATCTTGTTGGTAATGACCTAAGTTTTTATCCGTGCTCGCCTCTAACAATCTCTGGCAGAGATGCAGATGGTATTCTACACAGCCGACCCGGCACAACTAACGAACCAATCAAAACCCAACATGGGGGTAGGTTATCCATATTCAGTTCAGTGTCTTTAGTAAGACTGGCAGAAAAACCTACCTAACGTATAATGGATCAGTTTGACTATTTCGCAGCTAATAAATATCACAGATTCAAATACAAATTTCGAGCAAAGTTCATTTGAGTAAACAGTTAGATATCTATGTAATAACAAATTTAAATTAATTTAATTGCAACTCATTTTTAAATATCTTCACGCCCATATCCCCGAAGAGGCAGAGGCACAACCACCCACGACTAGCCGAAAACACTAAGTCCCACGGTGTGATAGATGGCAAGCCTATCGCCAACCGGACATATATTCAATCCAAAGCAACATTTTATTTTATTACAAAATTGGCAATGCTACATTTTTCTTTTTGTTGCCGACCCGAGACTCGAACCCGGGACCCCATGAAGTCAATTCCAATACTTGGACCGCTAGACCACAGAGGGTCATTTTTAAGATGCTGGGTCGAATCGGAGTGAGAGCTTATAAAGGATGGCAAAATTAGTTACAGTTTTTGAAGGGTAGGCCTTTTTTCGGCGAGCCATCTGTCCTAAATGAATTTTTTGGGTTTTTGCGTAACAATGTGGAATAAATAGATGTCCTAAAATGTATAAGTTCGCAACATTCATTAATGCTATGGAATTACATACTTATTAAAGAAAATGTATTTTTTACTTTTCACTTGTAAAAATAATTATATAATAATATATAATTATTTTTATTTTTATATATTTAATTATAATAATATATAATTAATAAAATAACATATAAAAAAATAAAAAAAAAAAAAGTATCTATTTCACAAATAAAATATTTCATTATTTTCTTCTAAGATACACAAAGCAATTTCATAAAGTGCGGCATCAATCTAGGTTTATCCTAAAATTTATCCTTAAACAACATTATAGCAAAGTAAGTTTTTATATTGGAACGAAGTTCTTTATTGCGCGTTGTGAATGGGGGCTAGACGGAAAAAATCTTACGAAAATGTTGTCACGACACTTTTTGCTCTGTGGTCTAGCGGTTCAGTAGTTGGACTTGACTGCATGAGGTCCCGGGTTCGAATCCCGGGTCGGACAATTTTTTTATTTTTTTTTATTTTCCATTTTCTATTTTTTTAATCATTTTCGTTATTTTTATTTTTTTTATTTTGCTATTTTTTATATTTTATTTTCTATATCATTTTTTTTATATTTTATTTTATTTCATGTTTCTCTGTCTGTCTCTCTATATAAGAGAGATAGATATTACTAGAGATTGATAGAGATTGAGAGAGGGGGGAGGGGGGAGGAAACTTCGTTCCATCCGGGTGTCCCTCACACACGCCTCAACTTTTTTTTTCATATTTTTAGAAAACATAATAGCCGACCCGGCTTCGTGGGAATCGCTCGACATTAACAGGTACCTACTAACAGTTAGTATACATTTTTCCTATTTTCCCTGTAATTTCTTCTTCAGATGACCCTTCTCCTAACACAACAAAAAAGGTTTTTTTTAAAAATTGGCCCACCTGTGTAGGCGTGACGGGATGACCACGCGAAATGGGTATTATTTTTTTTATATTATGTAGGATAGGTTGTGAGTAATGTGTATCCTTCGTTTGTATGAAATAATGTGACTTTTACTACTCTGAAATTGGAAGGATCACGCTCTTTTACAGTTCAATTAACTAAAAAGCTCCGCTAGTGGTGATGTATAACTTTTTTATTTGAGATTTTCACCTAGAACATAGCGATAATAGTAACAAAATGAAAACTGTGTTAATTAGAATTACATCTGAAACTGATAGCGGGAGTAGCAGTTTTGTTCCGAGTTTGACTACGTAACATATAAATTGGGGGTAATTTAATGTGGTCTAGCGGATTAGTTGTCGGACTTGACTGAATTAGGTCCCGGGTTCGATTCCCTGGTCGGGCAACAAAAAGAAAATTGGGTTTTTCAAATTTTCTAATAAAAAAAAAACGTTGCTCAGGATTGGAATGTGCTCGGTTGGCGATAGGCTTGCCACCTATCACATTATGGGACTTAGTGTCTTTGACTAGTCGTGGGTGCCCTGGTTGTGTTTCTGCCTTCTTCTTCGGGGATATGGGCGTGAAGATACTGTTTACTTTACTCAAATATACTATATTGTAACTATAAAAATTATAAAATAATAATTCGTGTCAGAAACATGACAATGTTTCTGATACGAATTATTATTTTATAATTTTTATCATGAGCGATAGCATCTGTAATTAGTCAAGTTTAATTAATTTGTATTTCGCAAAATCGTGTTTAAATTATTTAAAAGTCAAGTCAGGGTTATTTAGATAAAGCTTCAGTGTCATTAGCATAAGCTCATCGAGTGAGATTTGGCGGCATCAAGAAAACAGACGTTACACTAATTTAATCATAAATACTTATTGCAGTTTAACTAAAATGTAATACTTGTGAACTGAACATGATTGTACAAAATGCCACCAAAAATGATTAATTTTACTCAATGTGTACATGAAGTTAATAATTACAAAAAAACGGCGTCCATCTTATCTCTCGAGCTTGCTACAACGCCAGGAATTAAAAATGAAACTTTAGTATATTCCTTTCCTTGACCGCCTCATTGGTCGACGGGTTAGCGTAAACGCCTAACTCGAACCACGAGTCTCGGGTTCGATTCCTAAACGGGGCAGACATTTGTGTGATGAACATTGATATCTACATTTTCGGGTCTGGATATTTATCAATTCATTTTGTTTATTATCAATGTCGGTATTTCTATGCATTGGTATCGTAACACCTTTAACGCGCTTGTGATTTGTTTGCTTTGGGGTCAGACTCCAGAAATATTATTTTTACAACAACTCGCCTGGATTGGTATCACCTTACATTTTCCTGTTATCAAAGCGTCAGTGTTTGTTACGGTCATGTTAAGGTTTGGAGGATGGAGTAGTTGGTATTTACGTAAGAGGCTAAAACGCCACCCTTAGGTTTCCATCCACTTTTTATTATTACCACCTTTAGTGTTATATTATTGTTATATTGACCGCCTCGTTGGTCGATCGGTTAGCGTACGCGCCTACCTACATCGACCAACCGTGATTCCCGACGGGGGCAGGCATTTGTGTGATGAACATTTAAATGTCTGCATTTCCAGGTCTGGGTCTTTATTAAATACATATATTCTGGTATCTATTTAAGTATTTCTATGTATTAGAATCGTTGACTGACACCCATAACATAAGCATATAATTTGCTTACTTTGGGGTTAGGTTTAATTTGTGTCACTTGTCCAGGAATATTTATTATTATTATTATTAAAAACTACACACATGTCTACATATTCTACAGCCCACGAGTACGTTCACAAGAATTGTGTCTCCAATACTGAACAAGTGTTTGTAAACGGCCATCAACAGTCAACAGGAAGCCGTAGTTCGAACAGCGTACCGACTACGAGTGTTTTGCTTTCTGTCGCTATATTTGTCAATGTCTATCGCTGGCACTCAGAAGAACATCATTGTTAATTTTTTATCGACCGCAATCTTCATTTCTGCAATTGTACATATATTCCCTTCTATTTTGATAGCAGCTTTTGGCATATAAACTTGTTAAGTAATGGAATAATCTACTAATATAAAGTGCTAGAATATTCTACTGGTGCAGTCGGTTAGACTACAACATTTCTCCAGGGTTGATGCTATGTACTGTGATGATTTCAAATATTTTTGTGAATACTCTTAATAACAGTTGTTGGTGATTTGAGGATTTTTAAATACTTGGGATGGCAGTACTGTCGTGGCAACAACGATGGTTGGAAACTATATTTTAAGAATCACTCTTAAAAAGTATATAAATACTACGTAATAAGAGGCAGATTTTCCATAGATATGTAGCAAACCCGAATTTTGTATGAAGTTTAGCTTAAAAGACACTCGACAGACAAGTAACAGTCTGTTCAATAACATGGTGAAATGGTTTAACCCATTTAATTTGAAAGGAAGTCAGATTTAAGGCAACTGGTGTCATATTATTTAGGTGAATAAAAAACATAGCAAACTTAATACTTTTATTTTTTATATTAATGTTGCGCCAAATTGATCCAGAGTGATTCATTACTTTCAACTAAGTAAGTTCAAATGAAATCAAAAATCAAGAGTTTTGGCGCCATCGAGAGAAAAGATGGTCGAAGTTTTTTCTTAATTATTGAATTTTGTGTTGATATTGAGTGAAATAAGTAAATTTTGTACAATTTTGTTCAGTGAAAGTGCACAAATGAAATAATCATGAAGAAATTAGTGTATCGTGTATTTCCTCGTTGCCGCCAAATCTCATTACATGAGCTTGAGTAATGAGGCCACCGCTTTACCCATGAGCCTGAAATGACTTCCTGACGACTTATGACTGATTACTAAATATAATTGATTAAAATTAATATAAAATTTGATGTAAATTTCTACTTGATTAATGGCAACATACTAACGTGAAGGCTAAAACCTAAAAAAAAAAAACAAAAATCAAAACCGTTCGAGTAGTTTGAATTACTAATTTAGCAATTTAAATAGAGCCGTTACAGTATGTTTTCAACTACACTTTTAAAACTGTGTTAAACTGATTTTCATTTTTTTATACGTTTTATTATTAATTAAAAATAAAGTATACAAAATACATATATCTAGAACACCCTTTTCCTGGTTATCTCTGCATTCACAGAGATTTTTCGGTAATTAATGCAAAGTAGCGGGAAGATAGAGCTTTTATAAAGACAATAAATTGAGCTTCTTTTTTAATTTTAGATTTGATTGTGGCAAGGCTTATGAAGCTATTCAAAAATTACACTAATTAGAGACGTTAATTTTAATTTAATCAGTCTTTAAGTCAACATAAATTTAATAATAGATTCTTGTCGCCTCTGTGTGCAGCAGTAACTTTATAAATTATCCGAGAATAACAATTTTAAAGATGTAAACTACAGCATTGCTAATTTTAAATCTATGTAAAAAATGTGTACATATTATGTATATATGTTTACATTGTGTAAATTGTGTACACAATATTTTTTTGGCAGGAAATTGCAAATAAAATAATTTTATTTGGATTTAATTATGGATTTCCGCAAAGTAACGCCGTCTTCTATCCATTGTTATTTTTTCTAAGATACTGTTTGTTTCTACTCTCAGCCTTAAATATTATTTTCCTCTTATTGATCTGGATCAATACTACGGAGTAGAATAGACCATCTGCGTCTCAGCTTGGAAACTGTAAGAAGTGGAAGATTAAATAGGTACATAATAACCACTGGTGGTAAAGCGCTGAGCAGCAACTTTATAGTGATCATCATATCAACGTCACTTTCATGTTCCAGTCTGGAAGGTAGAGTTGCAGTTAGACTTGCGTTATAGGCCTAACATCCCGTCCACAGGATAGCGACGCACTTATAACATCGCTGGTGTCTATATGACAAGCTTGTCTCTTACCATCAGGAGAACCATGTCATAAGTTCGCTGTCTTTCCACATAAGAAAACAAATAAGTAAAAAAATCTTACTTGATTCTTTCTGCCGTAAAGTCAGTATTTAAATGCTGAATAAATTTGAATAAATACAATAAATTCATTCCGTCCAACGTTTACTAACAAGAAAAATTAAATTGATCTTATACATTTTTCTCAATCTTATTTCTAAATCATACATAAACAAACTAATTGATTTAAAATAAAATCTTTTATAAATAACGTTATCTACAGGCGTATTTTAACTAAAGTTTGTAGAAATCATATTAGACAGCCCAATTTTACATTCATTACAATACTATGTATGTATATGTGTATGTATATGTATGCTTACTAAACTGCACATTCCGGGTAGCAAGTCAAAAAAAGTGGTTGGACCACTTGCATTGAGATTTAGATAAAAAAATAACGGATAATCTATAAAGTGGTGGAATATTCTGTCAAACAAAAAAAAATGAATTCAGATTACACGTTTTTGAATTAAAGACGTTTCTATTTAGATTGTTTTGCCGTCAATGACACAGAACTCGTTTATCAATACTAATATTATAAAGAGGAAAGGCTTGATTTTGTTAGTTTGTTTAAAATTAATAGGCTCCGAAACTACTGAATCGATTTCAAAATTCTTTCACTTAGAATACTACACTCAGGGATACAGAGTGACATAAACTTTGTTTCATCAAAATCGCTGCATTAGAAACCAAGTTACGCAGGCGAAGCTGCGCGAAACTGCTAGTTAGATATAATTTTATAAAGTACACTTCTGAAATCTCTGTGAGGTGTCCTAGCACGATAATAATACATTAGCAATGAAACATGGCTCCTCTCTAATAACTCAGGGTATGATTTGGGTTAATTGCTATGTTTTTTCATGTAAATTATGTTTATAAAACATTGAGGTTTTTAATTATAATAACCGTAGTATTTATCTTCTGCACTATGAACTTAAAAATAAGCAAATTATTTAAAGACAATAAAACCTAGCTACACAAGATTTACGTTATGTGTACGTGCGCATGTATCTTCACGCCTGAAGAGGTAGGCAAAGGCACTACCAGGATACCTACGACTAGCCGAAGACACTAAGTTCCACAATGTGATAGGTGGCAAGCCTATCGCCTACCGGGCACATATGCAATTACGGGCAACGTTATTTTTATTAGATAATTGAAAATATACATTTTCAAATTTTTTTTATTGTTTGACCCTGGGATCGCACCCGGAAACTCAAGAAGTCAAGTCTGACGCCGAACTGCTAAATCACAGAGGCGACGATACGTTATGTTATACGTTTTCATAATCCATATCAAAAAACACTTTTTGGCGGTACACAGCCGCCATGTTTATTTCAAACGGAGTAGGTTCTCAATTGACGCAATTTTTTTATTTATATGATAATTTATCATATTCGATTTTTCGAATGATCGATTTTTTTTTGGATTCAGTGAAAGGTGATCCCATACACATTTGGAAGGTTAATCCTATTTAAATATTTAGAAAAATCCAAAAACGATCATTGACTGTACCCCTAATAGTTTCTGTGTAGGACTTCGCGCTTTATACAAGGAGTAGTTCGATTTTCATCATTAATTTTAACCGACTTCAATAAAAGTAGGAGGTTCTCAATTCTAAAGTATATTTTTTTTGTTTGTTGGTTCCGCGATTACTCGCCCACTAGCTAACCGTTTTTGATGTATTTTTTAGAAAGATAGGTCATGATTCCGAGGTGGTCCTACATAAATTGTATTAAGATTTGACTTGAGTTTTTTGAATTAATCCTACTAATTTTATAAATGCGAATAGAAGTTTCTTTGTAACATTTTCTCACACAAACTACTGAACGAATCGTCATGAACCTTTGTCCATATATTCTTGCAGTAAAAGTAACATTTCATATTTTTTTGATAACTAAAATGCATGGGAAGCTAAGGGCAAAAGCTAGTATTTAGTAACACATAATTTTTCAAGTATCTGCTTTTACGCTACCATAGTATATAGAACATCTCGGAAGCAAAACATGACTTCCGAAAAAGAACCATCAAATTCCGATCATTATTCACCCACTCACTCGCGTCATTTGCATATCAGACACACAAACAACATTTAATCTAATTGACAACTTTAATAATTAGTTGATAACACTAAAATTAAACAATTTTTAAAAAAACCCACAAAACCTACTTCATTAAATCTAAGAACCGAATCGATCATGCCAGCTTTCAAACAAAAAAATCCGATTTCAGACAAAGAAAACACACACACGCACACACAGATGCGTCAAACTTGTAACCCCCTTTTCCCATCGCGGGTTAAAATAGCAACCAAACAAGTGGTACTGCTATGAGTTGAATAGTATGATACTTGTCGCATTTCGACGATATAGGCTCTACTTATCTTACGAACTGAATCTTCGGTCACGTGTGCACGTCTACCCTTTAGCATGGAACACGATGGTGGTGAACACTAACGTTACTGTAGCAGAAATAGGAAAGGCGATGCTACCAATTCGGGCGAGCTCTTGCATTCTAACCCTCAGTTATGACTGACTGTACCAGTGTAATTGTCTAGTGAGCTACATTGCTATAGATATCAACCAGCGAGCGATACATTCAGCCAGCAGTTAAAAACACTGTATAAATTAGTGGATATTATTTATGTCTATAAAACACTATGTCATAATTTTGAAATGTATATAGAAAAATCGTATTGCAAATTTTTACATTTTTGCAATTGCAAATCTACTGTAATTTTTTTGGGTGTTTGTCATGCGGTATTTGACTAACAAGAAACCATTTTTTGAAAGGCAGGTTATGATCCCGACGTGATCGTATATTATTTTTATCAAAATCCGACTTTGACCAATTAGGAATATACTTATAAAAAATATACAAAGTTTTTGCAATTTTAAGTGTAGCTCAACTACTATAGGATGTTGAAAAAAAACGTATATGGGACCCATTTTGAAAAATGAATGAGCAAAAGGCAACATGGTACTAAAATGTTTAGAGTTGGAGTTTTGAAGTTACAGTTTCACAGGTATATAATATAATAAAATTTCATCGATTCGAGAATTTCTTCGAAAACAGGGAGTTACTAAATCTATAATTAATATTCTAAAGTTAAGTTCGCTATATCCGCTAACTTACCTTGATTGATGTGGCTCAAATGTTTACCAAACTTTAGGCGAAACGTCGACGACAGATCTCAGCAAGGCAGTTCGAAACTATTTCTTGGTGGATAACCAAGTTGTGTCTGATTATATTCTCACTTCTCAAACTACCAAATGATGTTTTGTAAAACCATGTATTTAATTTTTTTAAGCATTCCTCATTAACGTTGTTTAATAAATTAATTTTAAGCTATGAGATACATCATTAGGTATAACTAATAATATACGTATAACGCAAATTATTAGAAGAGACCAACGACCTATTACAATGTTATTCACCTGTACTATATCCTACTTTATAATATATTGTATACCAAAAAGTTTTGGACGTGTTATCGGTCGGTCGAAGGACTAGCGTACACGCCTATTCCAACCGACCAACCGCGAGGCTCGGATTCGATTCTAAACGGAGGCATACATTTGTATGATGACCATCTAGATGTCTGCATTTCCGGGTCTACGTATTTATTAAATTCATTCTAGTATTTATTTAAGTATTTTTATCTGATAGGTCATAAAACTAGCACACGGGTCTCCTGATGGTAAGAGACAACCGTGGCCTATAGACACCGTAGATGTTATAGATGCGTTGCTGTCCTGCGGCCGTGATGTTAGACCTATGGTGTTAAGTCTACTGGCTAACACACCTTTCGGACCGAAACATGACAGAGATGATTATAAAAAAAGGCTTACATAATACAAGTAAATGAAATTGTATATCTTGGTAGTGCTTTAAGTAGAGATAGAAGAAGAGAGTGTGCTTGTATATGTATGGTGTGAACGAAGTGAAGGGAAGTAGTCACAGTGCTGGATTCACTTTCTTGCTGGTTTTGTAAAAACAAGATGAACTTTGTTAGAAAAAATATGAAAATTGGATAAATATTGTCGAAATGAGAGCGTTATGGAAAATCTGAGGTGTAAGCCACATTCGTAACAGTGAGTTACGAATGTTCGAGTGTGATTGAAGGAGAGTATTGGTATAAAAATGAGAAAGGGTATCCTGTGTTGGTTCGGTCATGTGGAAGGAATGAAAGATAAAATATTGACAAGACAGATATGTTATGCGAATGTGTATGGTTGTGGGTACACTGGGAAATCTAGGTTAACATTTTGTAATGAAATTGTTCGGAATTTATCCAAGGGTGGTGTTATGTCTTCGAAACCGGCTTGTTTGTATGAATGTGAAGAATGCTATACAGGTCTGCAAAGGATCATGACATTTGGCTCTCGATACTTTTTGCCTAGCCTGTAGGTGGACTTGGTGTGAAGATAAGCAAGGAAGTAATATCCTATTATTCTAGAAATCTTCTCTCTAATTATAGAGGATAATATTATAAATAGTAATTTTAGCCATTTTTATTTTTGTATAATTTTGTTATTTTTTTTATGATATTGGAAGGCAAACAAGCAGACGGATTTCCTGATGTTAAGGAATTCACGCCGCCTAGAGACACCAAAGGTGGTGGTGCCTTGCCAACCTGAGGTCGGGATATTAGGCCTCGAGCAAAAGTAAGTTTACCGGCGACCTTACCCTCCGAACCGGAACACGTCATGACATTATGGCGGCAGGAATAGGTAAAGCGGTGGTAAAAATACGGACGAGTCGCTGCTAAACTCTACCACCTTGTCAGATGTCAGGGTCTTAGTGACGGTGAGCCTATGCTCGCCTTTTATGAGCTGCCTGGCAAGGAAGGCAGATGACCTATTCTACAAAGGAGCCCAGACCAACATTAATCGTTTTAGAATTGTTTTTAATAGTTTTAATCTCATCAGTTACAAAAAAAGAAATATTACCTTAAGATATTGGTACTGTCTTTAGTTTTAAAGATTATCGCAGCTCTAAAATTGAAATATGAAAAATAATAATTTTTTCCAAGTTTTTTATTTCCAGTTTTATCTTTCAATTCCTGACCAACTTTTTTACTTAACAAAATAAGAGCGCTTTCCAATTACAAATATTTTAATTTTAACTTTTGAGTAATTTCATCAGTCATTTAACTTTTCCTTTGTAGTCCGAACATTAATTATTCAATCATCTGAGGTATTTTGTATGAGCTAACAAAGAAACTGCAAGTACACAACTCGACCACAGTAATTGTGGAATCTCTAATATGCACCCTTAATTTGAATTCACAAAGCTAGGGTTATTAAGGGCTGTACATGTATAAGATTTATATTTTAATTATTTTTAACTTTTGGGTTTCGAATTCTGTTCTTTGACTTTACTTGTTTTGTGTTCCGATAATGTCTTAAAATAGAATACCCTGAACATTAATTAGTAACAAAAATATGTCATTACACTACGTTTCAAAAAAAGAAATGAAATTGCCTCTTTAATTACTTTCTGATACTAGAACAAACAGGCGTTCAAATGTCGAATGGTCTTACTTACTTCTTAACCCTTACTTATCAACAATACCAACAACTTTTACAAAACAAACAATGACATTGAGATTTCTAAAATCATTTTTTTAAATTGTAAAATGTAGAAAATACATACATACATACATATCTTCACGCCAAGTCCCTTATGGGGTAGGCAGAGAGTATCGAGCAACACGGGAAAAAGACTAAAGTAAAAGTGATGTACGAATTAATCTGGCAGTACTAAACGTGTTTTGTCTCTTTTTATTGTTATAGTTAAAAGTAGATAGCAATAACTTAAAATTAGTTAAGTGAGAGTACATCAAAATGATCGATATAATACATACATACATACATATCTTCACGCCAAGTCCCTTATGGGGTAGGCAGAGAGTATCGAGTGCCAGACCTCACGATCCTGACAAACCTGTCTTGCTTCCTTCACATTCATAACCCTTTTCATACAAACACGCCGGTTTCGGAGACTCTTGTCACCACCCTCGGATAATATATATATAGAAATATAGATAGAAAATAATCAGATCTAATTAAAGGCTTTTAACGGTAACTGGTTTGAACAAGACCTGCCGAACAGCTGTAGTTCGGTTTAGACTTTTACTTTTAGACTGAACTCATGTTAAGCTACTATTATGAAGAGATGCGTTTTTGAAATTGGAGAATGGTTTTCCTTTTTGGTTCTACTGTGACTACCAAAGCTATTTTTTTTAAATTGAAGTGGCATTTTGAGACCCTTTTATTTAAAGTACATACATACAGATCTTCACGCCAAGTCTCTTATTGGGTAGGCGTAGAGCATCGAACGCCAAATGACACAAACCTTGCACACCTGTCTAGCTATTGCCACATTCCTTTGACTTTGCCCTTTGAAAAATTAAAATGAAAAAATGAAAATGAAATGTATTTATTTGCGGAATATGTGTGTTTAAAAGTTGTAACAGAATACTTATTCGTACCAACATATTCTACCACATTGTGGTGTGCAAATATCTAACTTAATTAAAAATATATTAGTTATTTTGTTATTTATACATAAAAAAATCGTTAAAATATATTTATTCTAGGCTAGCACTTATTAATTTAATCAAAAATTATAACGATCAAGTTTTACCCTATCTACCATACACTTTTCACACAAACATGCCAGTTTCCGAGACTATTGACGACGCTCTCGGACAAAACCCAAGCGATTTGATCATTGAATGTTGGCCTAGGTCTCGCCGGATACCTATATCCACACATCCACAGATTCTCATTTGCATTATATATCTGCATTGTCCACCGTTCATTTGTCATTCTTTCTAAATAAGCGAACCGCGGCGCAGGCCCTTTCTTATCTTAACATCAACATTTTCTTTCAATATTACTCTTTCTCTATTACGAATCTGGTCAACAAGTGCTACACCACAAGTTTCCGTAGCGCTCTCATTTTGGCCACACTTATCCTACTCTCATCCTTTTTCTGACATACCCAACTCTCGCTTCTCTACAACAATACGTTGGGGTAAGCACAGAATTTTGCAAAGGGAGCCTTGCTCTTTATTTAGAGTATCAGAAAGAAAATTACTCTACCAGTATCCTGATGATAAGTACTGAACGTTGTCTATAATACTAGTAGGGGTTGCACACTGATCAAAACATTGGTTTATACCCGTGTAGAACGTAGATTTAATCCAAATTTTGATATGTTTCAAACAAAGTTTCACCTTTGTGGAAGGCGTGATTGGGGTGTGCTTACAGCCATCTGAAAGATACTTAACTGTACCTAGACAATCTGAGACTGGGATTTTAAGTGAAATTCCTAACTTTACAGACCAACCACTTGTCCAGATCGCAATCAGGCAATGACGATCATTATTATGATCAATGACGGTCACGACACATTATGGTAACTCTTAACTCGGGAGTATATAAATACTACGTAATAAGAGGCGGGACTTCCATAGATACGTAGCAAACCCGAATTTTGTATGAAGTTTACTTAAATTGACACATGACACTTGATAGATAAGTACAACCTGTTTAATTTGAAAGTAAGTCTAAAGCACAGAACAATATTACTCACAAAGAAGAATTGTAATTACATATACAATAAATGCAACCATAGCCTTATACAGCTATGAGACGGTGGCGCGCCGTAGGTATAGCAAACGAAAACTACTAGGAACGGGATTATTACATTTAATATTTAAATACGTTTTAATTTCTTGATAAAAAAAACAAATTGCCACTAAAATTAACACAATATCGTTTATTCAACTTACAAAAA
>NJDC01002372.1:83023-94391 GCA_002245475.1 Calephelis virginiensis
CTAAAGGCATTCAGTCATATATAATTTAGGTGAATGAAAAACATAGGTAGCAAACTTAATTCTTTTATTTTTTTATATTAATGTTGTGCCAAACTGTTGGCAGAGTTTTGAATGACCTTATCAAGTAATCGTGTTGATAGACAGATGCAATAATAATAAGCAATCAAAGTTTTAGACCCCACTTGTTGCGATGCATAAATAATAGTAATAAGAAATATGACAGATTATTCACTATTAGCATTTTCTTTCTTTAGGTTTTGGCCTTCACGTTAGTATTTAGCCATTAGTCAAGTAGAAATTTGCATAAAATTTTATATCAATTTCAATTAATTTTAATTAGTCATCAGTCATAAGTCGTCAGGAACTCATGTCAGGCGCTTGGGTAAAGCGGTGGCCTGTTTACTCAAGCTCATGTAATGAGATTTGGCGGCAACGAGGAAATACACGATACGCTAATTTCTTCATGATTATTTCATTTGTGCACTTTCACTGAACAAAATTGTACAAAATGCCACCAAAATTGACTAATTTCACTCAATATTAACACGAAATTCAATAATTATGAAAAAACTTCCACCATCTTTTCTCTCGATGGCGCCAAAACTCATAACTATTAGCTTTTGCAATTAAAACATTTCATTAAGGTTCTCTCGTCCTTATATTGTTGTGTATAATATAATCTTTAGTGTTCTAATGACGGAGATCCCCTTATGAAGCCTTTCGTTTGATCGCACGGGGGTAAACCAGTGACATTTAAAGTTAGTTGAATTAACCTCAAGTCTCGACTATTATCATACAAAGAGGATTACCAGGGTTGACAGCTTTAGACGCTACTGATTAGACATTGTTTGTCTTGTTGATTTTTGTGGTTATGGACAGCGAATAAACACAAGGCTTATTTGGTGGTAAGAGACTACCATAGCCTGTAGACACCACTGACGTTATACATTAACGTGACGTTGTAGATAGACTACTGCATTTTTGAAATAAGGATATCTAAACAAATCACACAAATTGCCAAAACCCCTTTTCAAGTGACTGGGTAGAATAGAATAGAATATAATAGAATAGTGGGTAGTAGAGTGATGTGCAGAAGCTCGCCTGGATTAGTACCTCCTCACTGTTCGTATTTCGTGCTGAAGAGTAGGGTAGTTGGTAAATTTTCAGACGTTGCCAAAAATCTGGGTTGATGGTTATAAGAGAGCGATACTCCAATCGCAGATGTTCGGACACGATGGACATAAAACATGTTCAAGGTATATTTTAGGGTAATTGTGCTGAAATCTAGCATTGCTAGTTTTTTTTTCATTTAGAATCTATACTTGCTATCATCAGCACTTGGTGGAATTCCATTGTATATACATGTTTTTTGGAGTATACTTTATTTAACACTTTCTTTATAAATACATTAATTTACTTTCAAAGCCCTGATGATGCTGTAAAAAGTGAAACCGGTTGGCTAGAAAGTGTTAAATAAATTATACAGTGGATAAGTACAAGTGTTATCTCCAAAAAACGTGTATATCCAATTATTTAGATAGAATTTTATTTTTTTAGGTTAATTTGCCCCTTTCTGGGGCCGGCTGAGACCTTTAGGCCATGCTGACATGTCTTCCATCTAAATCAATTCTTTTCAACAGTCACAAGTCATTTTAGGTCACAAGTCGTAAGTCATAGGTCATAAGTCAAAGTCATGTCAGGGTCTTGAGTTAAACGGTGGCCTCGTTACTCAAGCTCAATCAGTGAGATTTGGCGGCAACGAGGAAATACACGATACATTAATTTATTTATAAACATTTCCATTGTGCACTTTATTTGAACAAAATTAAACTAATTCCCACCTAAGTTAAGTAATTTTACTCATAATAAACAAAATAGTCAATAATTACGAAAAAAATACGACCATCTTCTTTCACGATGGCGCCAATTTAATTTATTTGTTTAAAAATGAATCCCTATTTCGCGTATCACGCCTGAACGGATGAACCGATTTTGCTAATTATTTTTAGTTGTATTATTTAATGTCAGGAGAAGGTTACAAGCTTTCCATAAGGCGTGTTAACTGTATATTTCGCTGTGAATACTAGTCGACTCGAAAGCGTATACACTACGCGATAGAGATATGGTAAGGTAATAATTAAGGTATGGTATACATTAGCCCCCTTACTAACTTTTAGTAATAAAAAGTGAAGTTACACACCGGGGGCGTAAGTTTTATTGGTAAGGGGGTATATTTATAAGAGATGTGCTCGAGATGCAATTAACGCCATGCTATCTCATCTGCTAAATATTTAGCAACGGCACAATAATATTTTCTATGTAATTTTAATTTGACACATTTTGTTAAATTTTTTTTAAGTTTATTATATTTTGGCACATAAAAGAAAGGCTCACTTCGTGAAGATGGACTACATTAACACGAAAGGACAATCAAAAATTGAAGTCGTCATTTAACATAGACATAACAGTGTTGTAATAGTAACATTTTCGCAACCTCACATTATTTTCGCAATATTTTTCCCACCTCAAAGCTGAGATTGAATTTTTATTACCAAAAACATTAGTTTCTACAAACTGCCCACTGCCCACGTATCTAGTTTATTTACGTAATGATATTATTTTCCCGGCGCCGCGCTGTGTGTTATTACTATTTGTTAGTACTACGTGTGTCACGACACAGAATCAGAAATCCTGGTTTTATTTGAGTAAAATATTCCATAAGTTGCTGTATCTTAGTAGGATATGGTGCTTCTAATGCTACGGAGCAGATGTCATGTTACTCATATACAGTTAATCAAAACTTACATAAATTAAAAACAAAAAAATTTTGGAAATTGTAATATTTTTACATAATTATTTTAACTGGCATACGGTAAAAAATGTATCTTTACGCCCATATACACGAAGAGGTAAGCAGAGACACAACCAGGCACCCACGACTAGCCGAAGACACTAAGTCCCACAATGTGATAGGTGGCAAGCCTATCGCCAACCGAGGACATATCCAATCCCGAGCAATACTCACCCACACACCCGGGAATCGAACCCAACACCTGGACCAAAAGTCAAGTCCAACACCTGGACCGCTAGACCAAAGAGGCAATAAAGAATATGTTAACATTTTTCAAGTAATTTTTTTTTCCGTTTGATGCATTCTTGGTAACTACAACGCAATTCTACGTGCCTATGAATTCATAACCTTAATTGCACTTTAATATTAATTGTTTAAATATTTGATGTTTTTAGAATGACTGATCTCAATTGACAATTCAATTGATCGGGTTGTTAGTAAACTAATCTGATTTTTATTTTTGATAGCCTTAAGATTCCACAGTATAATATTTAAATTCTTTTTATTTTGTTTTGTTTGTTTTATTACACAATTGGTAAAATTTTATTCATTATTGTTTTATTTTCCATTTGCGCTAGTTAATAAAATCAGTGAAAAAAAAAAGTATCTTCACGCCCATATCCCCGAAGAGGTAGGCAGAGGTACAACCAAGGCACCCACGACTAGCCGAAGACACTAAGTCCCACAATGTGATAGGTGGCAAGCCTATCGCCAACCGGGCACATTTCCAATCCCGACCAACATTTTTTTATTAGAGAATTGGAAAAATCCAATTTTCTTTTTGTTGGTCGACCCGGGATTCGAATCCGGGACCTGATGCAGTCAAGTCCAACACCCGGACCGCTAGACCACAGAGGCGATCAGTCAAAATCAGTAATTCAAATGAATGCAAATAACAAGTTAACATGTTTTTGATTTAGTCACAAGTGCTTTGATTATTATCTTCTTTTAGTTCTAATGCTGGCTGGTATATTAGATATTTTAAACGTATTACTGTGAAAAGTTTACCAACTAATCCAGCCTCTAAAATCTAAGCCATAACAGTATCCAGCACAAAAGTAATGGTGGGTAGGAATAGCTAAGACGATATTATCAAACCATTACAAAAACCGACGCTCAACTCCCACAAAATGTTTGTCAGGATAACGATAGACATTTGGAACTAACACAGGGCAACACTAGCTAGATTTGCACATTAATAAATGTACTTATCAAGAGAACATTGACTTGCGTTCGACACAATATAGGTAACAAAATTGAGATAGTTATTGGAAACAATATTGCTACACATGGCAACACTAAATAAGTATACATTGTGGTGTTGAAGGCGATGTTTAACAGAATAATCATTAGTCAGGTTTAATTAAATTTGAAGTATTATATAATATTGGTTTCTGGTTATAACCTTCCTTTACTACGGATATTAAGTTTAATCTTTACGAGATATTTTAAGCTAAAACGGGACTGTCTAGCATTCTTTACATATGAATAAATAAATTAAACTTTTAGAAAACTTAGTATAAGTATAATTTAAAACCAAGGGTCTTTGCAAATCTGTTCAGAATCAGCCAAAATCAGTTAGATTTTTCAACCACATAACTATATTTGTTGATAAGCGGTACATTTAAAATTTTAAATCCTTTTTAAATTAAAACCGTACTCAACCTAAAACCCTAGAATAACAATTATAGGTTAGGTATACAAACGTTGGAGTTTCGAAAAATTCGTTCTATTTTTGTACGTTTACAATTTTAAAAAAGGCCAGGCAGGGAATAATTTTGGGCTCGACGTTTGTTGAGGAACCTCTATGTTTATGTATAAATATATACCTATAGTATATCTGTATGTTTTGCGTTTTGCATTGTTAATGTAAATCAGGCTGTAAAGTAAGTAAGAAAAATAGCAAATACGTACAGTAACTTTTCTAGATAATTATTCAAAAATACATGTTAAGTGATACTGATATCGCCTCTGTAGTCTAGTGGTCCGATGCTCGTCATAGCTTATTGAGGTCCCGTTTTTGATTATTGTGTTTAGCAACAAAAAAATATGTTTTTTAGGTTTTTTTTATTAAAAATTAAATTATTAAGTCAAGGTTGCTCGGAATTCGATAGGCAATAGGTAAACTTTCGATTTGGGGATGTTGTTTTGGTTTAATAGGTCAAAGTATTTACTTAATATGGCAAAGAACAGTAATAGAATCCATTTTATGTAGGAATGAAAGGATGTATTTTTATGAAATATGGTAATCATAAATACCACACGCGCAAATTATTTACCTTTACTCTGGATTCAACGATTTTTTATTAACTTAATAAATACAATATTTACAAACACAGAATTAATATAGGCAGATGCAGTTATATGACACTGAAGGGCGCAGCCTTGTCGCGTGTTGATGCTGAAGGGCTGTAGTTATTTATTTCAAAAACAGAGCTGAGTTAGCTACTGTATATATATACCGTGCCATCGGGGATTCCAGCTTAAATAATGCCAAAACGTACTAAACGTTGCTAAAGTGAGATGAAAAACAAATCTACATGTTGCCTAAACACTTTTTTTATGATATTGGTAGGCAAAAAAGCAGACGGATTTTCTAGCTGTAAGAAATTCAAGCCGCCTAGAGACACCAAAGGTAATGTAATGTAATGTAAGGTACACGCACCGTGCGTTGCCAACCTGAGGCCGGGATGTTAGGCCTCGAGCAAAAGTAAGTTTACCGGCTACCTACCCTCCAAACCGGAACACGTTATGATGTTATGGCGGCAGGAATAGGTAAGGCGGTGGTACTAATCAGGGTGAGTCGCTGCGAAACTCTACCACCTAGTCAGATGTCAAGGTATTAGTGACGGTAAGCCTATGCTCAACCAGATCCAAACCAAAGAAGCCCAGATCAACATGGAGAAATCTAGAAAAAACACTAGATAAGGATCTTACGTGATGTAGGTAAGAATACCCTACTTATTAACTTGGAAACTAAAACTTAGGTATTTTATTCAACGAAGATTTTTCTTGAGCAGCTAATGTCAATAGCGTCAGTAAGAAAGTACACCATGCTATCCACTCTCTTAAATCACTTTAAAATTTCCTTCCCTTTGAAACAAAAATATCCCTTATGAACTCTCTCATCATACCTATTTTTGATTACGGTGACTGCTGTTATCCTGATACCACAGAGGACTTATTAAATAAGCTTGAGAGGGTACAAAATCAATGTATACGGTTCATCTTTGGTCTCCGTAAATTTGACCACATTTCTGAATATAGAGCCAAACTCAAATGGCTCCTTATTCGTCTTCGCAGAAATATTCATATCCTTTGCCTTCTCCACAACATTTAATCCTTATTACCCCGAATACCTAAAAAACATTTTAATTTTCTTCACTCTCCGAATTCTCCTAATCGTTCTACTGTTGCTTGACTATTGCGTGTTCCACCTCATCGTAACACTTTATTTTCACCTTCTTCTCTCTTCTAATCGAAGAAGTGAAACACTATACACTTTCAAAAAACAATTGAAGTTGCCCTATCTTTCAAATACTTAATTCAATATAATGCATATTTTTATTGTTTTGGTCCACAAATTGTTAATGTATTAGGTTAAGTGTAGTTTAGTTTTATTTTTTTTGTACACTACAACCAGAATAAATTTATGTTCAAATTTTCTCTCTAGGGTTAGCTGTAAGAAATCTCTTCACGAGATAAGCTCGCCTATTGTACATTTTTTCCTGAAATTGCTATTTCTTTTGTGTTATATCACTTGTGAACAATAATAAATTATTATTATTATAATGAATAGATATCGCTGTTGTATCAAAAACATAAGAGCTGTAGAGATTTACCACCTAGTTGCAAGCTTTATTTAGACTTATTCATTTGTAATATGAGTGCAATGATCAAATTTCCAGGCTCTAATATCGCAGGAGATTAAATTGAATCCAAAGTTCAATCCAGACAATAATTAATACCTTCAGGACCTCAGCTCTTGTTATTTAATATTTTGAACAAGGTGTTCGTTACATACACTGGAAAGCTCGTAACTATTGTACAGTATTAATATGATTTAGGTTTCCAAGCTTGCATTTCTGTCATCGCAGCTAGTATACATGTAACACGAATTATCTTTATCTATATATAAAAATCAATGCCACCTTTTGTTGTAATTTTATAGCTCAAAAACGGGCTCACCTATCTAAACCTAATGTTTAGGCTTTGTTCGGACTATTCAATAGTTTGGTAGTAGGAAGTTTGCGGTTTGTGAAATCGGTCGAGTGGTTCTTTATTTGTCACATTATATGTAAGAATGAATTCAATAAATGGCGGATCATTTTGTGATTGTGCTGTCATATTGAAAATTTTTTCAGTTGTTTTTTTTTCTTTTTTTGTTATGTCATTCATGCGGTCAATGAATTATTGAATGATATTTTTACATAATATTTTTTTTTAATATTTTAGCTCATACGTAGCAAAGCACGTACAGGGCCGCTAGTTGAATATAAATCCTATGTTTGCCACTCGTTTAAATAGTTACCACCATTCTGAGTTATACTGCTGTCATTGCATCAGTGCTCGCCCTTGTCATATTCCGTTAAGAAGTGTATGTGTTTGAGTGTGTGTGTGTCATAACATATCAATGCATCACTAACGTCTATGGTTTCTACAAACGACACTTATCATCATTTAAGCCGCTTGCTTGTTCTTACTAAATTTATTTTTTACTCCCGACAAAAAAGAGAGGTGTTGCAATTCATATTTAAATTTTATTTATGTTTGTGTGAGTCTGTCTATGGAACCATATTTTTTGGACGGATGTGCCAATTTCGACGCGCTTTTTTGTTTGAAAGGTGTCGTACCCTCTGACCGGAACATGACACTGTCATTCTGGAGATGATGCGGCGGATCCCGACCTGCATGAGCTACAGCACGGCATTCTATCACCAGCAGTCTTGTTGGTATTGACTTTTCTAGCCTTTCCTGTTTGTTACGAGTTGCCTGGCAGAAAGTATATCATTTATCAATCAATCAATCGACAATAGAATAGAAATCCCGGACCTACGTGAGAAAAACATAAAATATATCGAATTAAGCGAATTCATATTTCATTGTAATGACTACTTTTTAAAGAAATTAGATTATTAAATGTGTTGCTAGTGTTTATAATAAAGATAAAACTAATTCGAGTATTTTTTTACATTCATTAAAGCCTCCAAGGCAATCTATTGAGACGAAAACTAGAGAAATTGGAAGGAAAATGTATAGCAACTCTTTATTCGCATCCAAACTATTTTTAGTCAGCTGTCAATACCAGGTAGATAGACCTATAAAATTATAAATGAGTATATTTAAAAGCAGTAATGTTAGCAGTTATCTGTGACTTTTTCTGCATATTCAAGTCAGATGATAGTTTACCATTTAGAGATAAAAAAATATCTATATATTAATATGTGGTGCCAAAACTTTAGACCCCTTTTTACGAAAATTGCGCGAACGCAGGAGCATAAAATTTAGCGGACTTATAGTTTATGTGTAGTTGAAGTGCAAAGCGCTAATATTTTTCAATAATAATGCTAATAAAAAGCATTAAATCAATAAATAAAACTTTACCCACACTACCATGCATTTGACAGATACAAATAATGTATTGATGGTAACGATAAAAGATCACAGATGGCGCGCAATAAAGCTTGGAACCAAAGTAGTTGGTCTTGAGAAATGAAGACATTAAAATTTATTATGGTCGAATTTCGACCAACGGGCGACCATTAGTTAGGTTAAATTTACAATATTTATAAACATAGTTTGGTTTTGCATAACCCTATCATATAAGTTCGGCTCGTTCTCGGCGGGTTTTATTTACGTTGCAGTAAAACAAAACCTACAACGTATGACGTTGGCCTTGAGTAACGTCAGCAAGATAATGGTAATGAAATACAAGAACTAGTACATATTACGTAAGCTTTCTAATGTCATAAATGGGAATGTTTTTTCGTTGGCAGAAAGATGAAATGCATATTTTTCTTGCAATCGCTTAATGGACTGCAATGAAGAGAAGAACATGTCACCAAAGGGAGAAACAAAAGACCTTAATTTAATTTCGAATGTAAGAAAAATCACTAGAAATACCTACACGTTGGGTAAGGATATCATCATCTTACAATTAGTCCCAATTGTTCTTTTTGTTTATGTAAGTTATTCCAGAGTTCGCTTTTCACTTCGACTTGATGTAAGATAGCGATTACAGGTACGTAAGTAAGTTGGCTCATTAGGTTTCTAGCGTAAGTTTATAGGAAATCCTATTTTCCAACCGGTATTTATAATATCGAACCAGCGGTGGAAATATTTAAGGGGTGGTACTTATCCAAGCGTATCGTCGCAGGACTTAATCATCTAGTCTAATGGATAGCCTAGCCTGGTTAATGAAACCAGTCGTCATCACATTCCAATACTATAAATATTAAATGGGTAATAACTTTGTAACAATACAAGTATATACGAAACGATACTAAACGGTAGACTTTCATTAAAATGATAATCCACAACAGGACCAAAAACCATTACCATTTTTGCGCCATCGAGAGAAAAGAATATGGTGGAAGTTTTTTCATAATTATTAAAATTCATATTAGTGAGTAAAATTAGTCAATTTTGGTGGAATTTTCTACAATTTTGTTCAGTGAAAGTGCACAAATTAAATAATCATGAAGAAATTAGCGTATCGTATATTTCCTCGTTGCCGCCAAATCTCATTACATGAGCTTGAGTAATGAGGCCACCGCTTTACCCAAGAGCCTGACATGACTTACTGACGACTTATGACTGATGACTAATAATAATTGTTTAAAATTGATATGAAATTTGATGCAAATGTCTACTTGACTAATGGCAACATACTAACGTAAAGGCCAAAACCTAAAGAAAGAATGTAAAATCGGGCAGAGTTTTACCTTATGATCAACATGGGGAGTTTTATTTTATATTTTTATGTCAATTTAATTACTTTAAAAGTCATCTTTTGTGGAATATGTGGTTATTGCATAACATGGACCAAATAAATCGATAATTTTAATAAGTCCTGGCAATTAAATCGAATTACGACATACTCGTCGCTAATCCCGCCACATTAAGTTCGGGTAGTGGCAGCTATGTGATTAGAAATTAGAACACCTCGGTCATTTAGGGAGGCGTAACGAGATTTGTTTGTGGACATATTCAATTAAACCTTCGTTAAACATGATTGAGAGAATGAAAATTTATCATTAATGAATACGTTTTATGAGCAGAAAACTTTGCCAGTCAATGACATGAAGTTTTACATTCGTTAAATTTAATTAATTCACGGAAGGTACCGAAAGCGGTGACTGGTTTGTTATCTTTTGAGCCGTTTTATTTGAGTTCAACTTTATTCGGGTAAGACAATCAAAACTCACCTATTTTGATAAAATTTTGGAAGCTTGGGAAAATCTACATATGTATGTATGTATGTATTTAACTTTGGGTTAAGTATTAAGAGTGACGAATTCGTCTCTCGCATAAGGTATTATTATCTTCATTCCCATATGAATTAAGGTTGCTGGATTATACGTGTAGTTCAGTCAGTTACATAAAATATATATTTCCTAAAATCTTACAATTATTTTATTTTATAAAACCTTCTATTAACCCTGTTTTATTATTTTTGTGTTATGGGCATCTGATCTGATCTGAATCTATGGGAAACTAGGAAACTTTGAAACATAACCAGACTGAAAAACACATCATGTTCATAGAAATTATTGTACCAGTATGGAACCGAACCAGAGTCTCTTCGAAGACCGAATCAAGGAAATAAATAGCAATACCTCAAAACTTGTCCGTAATGTAGCTGAGACCCATCTTAATTAAGTCAACTTTCAAACGGGTTTGTATGTATGCTTGTTTGTGTATGTATGTATTTGTATGTGACCATAAGATCAAAAAAATAAGATCTTAATCACTAAAACAATATCTAGACGTTAGTACTTCAGTGTTTGGGTCTATTTATTAATTTTACTCCAGTCTCTAAGTATAAGTATATATTAGTATGGTTGATCCATTACAAAACTATATATTTTACTTATTTTTAGGGGTGGATTCAATTATTGTAATTTGTTTGAAAAAAAAAATTTTTTTAGAGTTTACTAATATATTGAAGTAAAACTTCTATATTGATGTATGAGAGAAATTTGCCGTCCCATTTTTCAGTTTCGTTCATCGAACTCTAGTTACGCTATACAAAAACCATCCTCCTGATCTCGTTTATCACCGGATTTCATACTACATTTTGGTTTCGACGGCCAGCCGTTATATTTTCAAGCTAACTAGCTAGAGGTATCTGGACGACATATAATGTTTTTTTGAACGAAACTTCTTTTCTGTATGCTCCACAAAAAAAGATGCCATAAAGAAGATTCACTACTTATGTGTATACATTAATATACTATATGTAGGGGGTCATTGGCCAGAAGCGTGCACGTCGCGATCCCTGCCAGTCCATTGGAC
>NJDC01002376.1:3837-17242 GCA_002245475.1 Calephelis virginiensis
AACAAAAAAAAAAAAAAAAAAGGCCGTGGCAACACCTACCCCTGCCCCTCAGGCAACCACGTCCCAGGCGTCGGCCGCCCCTCAGGCGACCGTCACCCTCCCAGCCACCCAGAGCGACGTTGAGATGGCCACATCTCCGAGCTTAAAGATCCCTCCGCTCATTATCCATGATAAGACGAAGTGGAATGATCTGTCCCGGGCGCTTCACGCCAAAAATATTAACTACACCCACGCTCGATCCACGAGCGAAGGTATAAAAGTAGTCGTCCCGACGACTACCGACCATCGCCGATTCACGGCCTTACTTAGAGAACGGAGCGTAAGTTATCACACTTACGCTCTCGCGGACGAACGTCAGCTCCGCGTAGTCGTCCGCGGTCTCCCCAAGTAACTTCCGGTCTCGGAAATAGAGGCCGACCTTGTCAATAAAAACCTCCCCGTGCGCAACGTACACAGAATGTACAACGCACGCAATAAAAAACAGTACGACATGGTTCTTGTCGTACTGGACAACATAGAAAAAGGTAAGGCGATATTTAATATCTCCTGCATCCTCGGCCTCTCTGGCCTTTCAATCGAGAAGCCGTATTCCAGCGGCGTCCCAGGGCAGTGTCACAACTGCCAAAATTACGGGCACTCGCGTCCCAGGTGCGTCAAGTGCCTGGGCGATCACGGTACAGAAGACTGTACCAGGCCCAAACGCGACCAACTGAGCTTGGCCCCTCCGGCCGAGCCCGTTTGCTGCGTCAACTGCGAGGCCGCTGGCCATCCTGCAAACTATCGCGGATGTCCCAAGGCCCCGCAGCGACGCAGACGCGGGCCTCGCTTGCGACCTGTCCGCCAACTTAGGCAACAACAACCCCCTAAGGCCTCTCCACAACAGGAGAGGAGACAGGAGATACCGGCATTCCTGTCACTGCCCTTGGGCCCTCCACCTCCTCCGCCAGCTAATGCTTGGGTCAAGCCCCCAAGTATGGCTCGCAAACCTGTAGCCAAGGCTACTCGCACGCCCCAAAAGGCGACACCTGCGCCCCAAAAGGCGACACCCGCGCCCCAAAAGGCGATTCCCAAGCCTGCAAAGGCCCCCCACAACCCGGCCCCTAAGGCCTCCCCTCCACCTCCTAAAGCCGCTCCTGGTGAGTTCGAGGCCGACCTCGCTCTCATCACGGAGCTAGCTAACGCCATCGACCCGGACGAAGTATCGGACTTCGCCCGGGAACTCAGAGTAACGCCTCCCGAGCGTCACATCTTTATTATTGCAAGGCACGCGGCCTTGATAAAATCAATCAGGAAGTTTTCCAACTCCCAAAACCTAAATGTATAGGACACCCGGACGTGTGAAACCGTACTCCCTTTCGATAGCGTCGTTTAACGCATCCGGCTTAGCTCGGCAAAAAAATGAAGTACGGGAGTTTGTAAAAACACATAATATAGACATACTCCTAGTACAAGAGACCTTCCTTAAACCTTGTAAGCGTGATCCTAAAATCGCGAATTACAATCTCATTAGGAACGATAGAATAGGTAACCTAGGCGGCACCTTAATCTATTATAAAAGATGTTTACAAATAGCCTCCCTAGATCCTCTGCAGCTGGAGAACCTAGAGGTGTCAGTATGTCACGTGGGTATGACTGGACATAGGTCCATCATACTAGCATCAGCTTATCTCAGCGGAAACAAAACCCTGTTGGAGAGGGACCTAGAAACCATCTTCAACATGGATGAGTCAGTGTTCCTAGCAGGCGACCTAAACAGTAAGAACGTTAACTGGCGATGCCAGCGGAATAACGCCAACGGCCTCGCACTGAATGTTATTGCTGATAGGTTAGACCTCATCTTGGTAACTCCCTCCAAGCCTACTAGATACCCACCCATAGACGTGGATTATCATATCCATCACAATCCCAATGTATTAGACCTGGCACTGCTACGCGGCGTTTCTCTACAGGTACGCTCCGTAGAAGTGCTACACGAACTAGACTCCGATCACAGGCCCGTAGTATTCAAACTAGGGCCCGACGATCCGTCCCTATTGGTAACCAAAACCAAACAGGTTGTAGACTGGCAAAAACTCAACACAAATATCCAGTCTCTACAATCCGAGCTCCTCGAACAAATCCCTGACTTGATAAACACAGTCGAGGAAGCCAAGTCCGCCACTAGTATGCTAACTAGGCACGTCCAGACCGTAGTAGATTCATCCTCCAGTACAGCACCGGACGCCATTAAAGATAGACTAGATCTCCCTAGTGACATCAAGAATCTTATTAGGCGTAAAAACGCCGCGCAACGGCGTTACGTTAGATTCCCGCCAGACGACTACCGGCGTTCGTTTCGTGCTCTACAGAGAGAAGTAAGACGGCGCGTAGCCGATTACACGAACGCTCGTTGGGACAACTTTCTTAGCGAGATCTCACCGTCTCACGTGGCCTATTAGCCACTGGCGAGAACTCGTCAGACCCAATCTACCTCCCGCGTTTGACGATGCCGACAAAGCCGAATGCCTAGCGGACAACGTTCAATCGCAGTGTACAGTTTCCACTCTACCGAGTGATCCGAACCATATAAATACTGTAAACAATTACGTAGCGCGTAGAGCATCCGAACCTCCCCAGAGCGAACCGTTACCCCCCCACCGACCACGATGAAGTGAAAGATATTATCAAAGATCTTCAGAATAGAAAGGCCCCGGGGCCTGACGGTATTTCAAACAGGGTAATTAAATATTTTCCCACCGCACTCATATACCTACTAGTAAACATCTTCAATGTATTACTAGCAGGCAGTGCCTTTCCTGACGAGTGGAAAGAAGCCACCGTCATCGGAATTCATAAACCGGGAAAACCCCGTAACCTCGCGAGTAGTTACCGCCCGATTAGTCTTATCAATTCACTCGGCAAAATATACGAGCGTCTTATACTTTCCCGACTTAAGACGGTCGTAGCCGAGAAACAATTGTTAATAGATGAGCAATTTGGTTTCCGGGCAGCTCATTCATGTACAAATCAAGTGCACCGCATCACGGAGCACATACTAAACGGCCTGAATAGACGACTACCCTTATACACGGGAGCGATATTCTTCGATGTGGCCAAGGCGTTCGATAAGGTCTGGCACAACGGCCTGATCTACAAGCTCTACGAAATGGGCGTGCCAGACAGACTAGTTCTCATACTCTCTCTAGCAGTAGGCCCCTAGAGGCGGGAGTGCCGCAGGGCTCGGTGCTCTCACCTATACTATACACCCTCTACACGAACGGCTCTATATACAAACCTCCGTTGCGGTAAACATATAGGCAGCAATCTCAGAAAAGCGGCCACTCTCCTGGGCAACTGGTTCAGGAAGTGGCATATAGAAGTGAACCCCGATAAAAGTGCAGCGGTGTACTTTAATCGAAGTGTCCTACCCGAACGGCTAAGTCCCAGGCGTAACCCGGGCACCATCAAACTGTTCGGTAGAGCGATCCCCTGGGGAAAATCAACAAAATACCTAGGGGTCACTCTAGACAAAAATATGTCATTCGAACCGCATATTAAGCGCGTAACAAACAAGGCTAAGTTCGTACTTAGCCGTCTCTATTATCTTATTAATAAAAAAAGTAAAATGTCACTTCGTAACTAATTGACACTTTACAAAACCTGTGTTAGACCCATCTTAGCATACGGTAGCGTAGCCTTCGCGCATACGTTCCCGTCCCATCTCAATAAGCTTCAAGTAATCCAGAATAGGTTTATGCGAACTGCCACGGGCGCCCCGTGGTACGTTCGCAACGAGGACCTACATCGCGACCTCGATTTACCCACTATAGCGCAGCATTTCAAAGAACTATCGGAGCGTTACTTTGAAAAAACAGCTGCCCACCCGAATCCGGTGATAGCATCCGCGTGTGACTACACACCGGTCGCGAACACTCCCCCTAATCATAGAAGACCTCGCCACGTGTTATCAGATCCTCCGGACCCAATAACTGCGGCAAACGCTATTCTCCCAACTCCAAACCGGAACACGACAAATTCACATGACTTTAACATAACACTACACCGTCGCCGCCGATCTCGGCGACGAAGACCTCTCGTGCGCCCGGCGCCTAACGCCGAGCGACGAGCCACAAATACTCCTCCACCAAGTCCACCCAGTAACCAGAACGCAGCACCAAGTCGAGGCACGGTCTCCCGGGAGACAGCCCTTGGTGCTGGCGTTGTAGGTAACAGCCCAATCCATCTAAATAATGATGTCTCGGGCTGAGCACTCTGCTCGGCCCACAAAGTTCGGTGAAGTTGTAAAAAATCGTAAGATTAGCAACAAATTAGTCATTCAAAAAAAAACACAAGTTTGCGCGTTTTCCGCTAAAAAGTCTCCCTTTGTCACATCTCCTCAATTTGAGAGCATTTCTCTTACTGCCACAACCTGCATTGGTATACTAGACGTTGACATTTCGAGTAATGTTCAATTTCGTTTTCATCTGGAGGAGAAGGCTAAAACACCCTCTAAAAAACTTGGTGTGCTCAGTAAAGCGAGACAGCGCAAATTCGGCCTCATATGGAGTACTATTCTTAACTCTGGGCAGGGGCTCCACATCAGCAGGGGTATCTGCTCCTTCCGTTTGACAGCATTCAACGTAGAGCAATTTGAATTGTCAATGATCGGGCAATTACCAATCGGCTTGATTCCTTGGCGTTGCGTAGAGATGTTGGGTCACTTAGTGTTCTCTACCGCATCTATCATGGGGAATGCTCTGAGCATTTGTTTGGTTTAATTCCAGCCGCCGATTTCCACCTTTGGACGTCGCGTCAGAGCTTAAGATATCTTGCCCAACACCTTGATGCGTGGCGATCTACATCTGTGCAATTCCGAAGACATTTTTTACCTCGTTTAACACCTTTGTGGAATAACTGACTCCACAAAGGTGTTATACGAGGTAAAAAATAGGCTGTATTTCCAAACGATTATGACTTAGGAACCTATTGTAAATGACTTACAATAGGGTTTGACGTAGACAAATAACAATATAACTTACCATCTGCAAATTTGGTTATAAAACAAATAATTAAGCGCAGTAAAACTACAATAACAAATTCCAACTATTTCGTTGGGTACCACGTTACGATTTGATAATTTTTTTTCGTAAGATAGCAAATGATTCCAAAGTTGTCCCACATTAATTTTATCAACATCCTACTGTGATGAGGTCGTAATTTTTTTTTATGATAATGGAAGACAAACAAGCATACGGATTTCCTGGTGGTAAGAAATTCAAAGACACCAAAGATTGTAATGGTGCGCTGCCAACCTGAAGCCCGGATGTAGACCTCAAGTAAAAGTTAAGTTTACCGGCTACATAAACCTCCAAACCGGAACACGTCAACTCAAGCATTGGACGTTATGGCGGCAGGAATAGGTCAGGCTATAGTACCAATAGGGGTCGAGTCGCTGCGAAACTATACCACCTAGTAGGATGTCACAGTGTTAATGACGGTAAGCCTATGCTCACCTTTTACAAGCTGCCGGGCCGGAAGGCACATGGTCTATTCTGCAAAGGAGCCCGGACCAACACGGGGAAAAAAAGTATTATTAAGTAGTACTCAAAAACTACTAATCGGATTATG
The DNA here is from genome assembly GCA_002245475.1 of Calephelis virginiensis. Lineage (NCBI taxonomy): Eukaryota > Metazoa > Arthropoda > Insecta > Lepidoptera > Riodinidae > Calephelis > Calephelis virginiensis. The sequence continues at coordinate 9,445 of NJDC01002376.1, forward strand.
ACAAAAAAGGAACCATCTAAATCTGTTGGCTATTGACCGAGTTATCATGTAACAAACATACAAAAAAATAAAAACGAATACAGCCGAATTGAGAACTTCGTCTTTTTGAGAAATTGCTTAAAAATGAAGTTGTAACACAAACAAAACCCAAAAAATAACTTGTAACATATTTCCGTAAAATTCAAAGCTGAAACATGATGTACAATGAGAGTTAAGAGTTAATTGCACGATAAAAATAAGTAGGAGTACTAATGTTTAACGACACGTGGTATAACTCAATTATCATCTCAAAATAGCTGTTTAATCTTTTAATTACTTCATACCCATACAACACATACTGACAGTGTCAGTTACGAGTATAAAAATATTTGTTTAATAGTTTTTTTCCCTATAAGACCGGGTCCTCTATGTAGATTATGTATAATGCCTTGCATCCTGGCACCTTGCATTTGGCGTGTGCAGCATTTTGTTAGGGTAGGGCTCTACCACCTTATCCATTCCCGCTGCTGCAATGATATTGTTTGGCACTGTCTTATATCGGTCTGGAAATCAAGTCCAAAGCCGATAGACTTGTACAACCTATCACATCAAATACATATTATTATAATTATTCACTCTCATTCGAAAGTTGACATGACCTGCTAAATAATTAGGTACCTACATCTATGTATGATATTCTGTGATAATATTAGCATAGTAATATTGAAGAATGTTGCAACTGTAATAGCTACACCCCTACACTGTGTAAATAATTTATCATTTCTGGAAGAGAAACATCCTGAACGTTTAAAAAGTCAATTGTAAAGCCTTTATTTAAAAAAAGGGATACTTCTGACATGAACAATTACAGACCTATAACAATAGTTACAGTTACTTCTACGATATTTGAAAAAATTATGTATGAAAAACTTTATAGTTACTTACTTAATTTTAATATATTAAAAGATCAATATGGATTTAAGAAAGGTAAATATACAATTTATGCATGTTTTTACCTGGTAAAAAGTAACTAAACTGTCTGAACAGTAAGGGGTACCCACTTTCTGTATTTTTAGATATGAATAAAGCATTCGATTTGTGGGAACCTTAGAAAAGTCTATACTTAAAATTTTCTTTTTAATAACTATATCTGTAACTGTGTATCACAAGGTAGTATTCTAGGTCCATTGCTTTTTTTTAATAATATAAATGAGTTGCCTGATTTAATTAGGCATGATTCAACATTATTTGCTAATGATACTACCATCAAATGTTAACTTGACTTAAAAGAGAAAACATTTGACACTTTATTCAAAGTCTCGGGGTGGCTTGATGAAAAGAATCTTAAAATCAACCTTTCTAAGACAAATTTAGTAGAACTTTAGGCACATTGTAGGGAAACTAAGAAGTTAGAATTTTTTTAAATAATATTAATGTTGAGAATATAGATTCTACTAACTTTCTAGGAATAAAAATGGAAAAATTTTGTAATTGGAAATATCATATTGACTCTCTTTGTAATAAATTTGAAAGATTTGTGGATGTTTTAAGGAGATTAAGAAGAAAATTTCTGACTTTCTTAAATCTCTGCCTTTAAAAGATTTCGAAAGAAGCCATTCGATCCCAACCCGGTGTTAGCACACACCGGTCGTAAACGCACCCGTCAAACTTAGAAGATCCTGTCACGTCCTATCGGATCCTCCGGATCCAATAACCATGGAAAATGCGAGTGTTCCTGCCAACACAAACTCATAGGACACTACACTGCGTCGTCGAAGATCTCTCTTGCGCCCAGCGCCACACTATGATGACACAGAAAAACATCCCCACACAAAATTAAAGCCTCGTTTTAATTTCCAAGTCCACAAATTTCTCTAAATTCCACTTATCGAAACGTTCTGAAGGTATTATTTTTCATTGATGGGTACCGCCCACCCAGCTAATTATAAATAAGTGCTGTGCAATAATGATCTTTTCGTGTTGTGCACAGACCATAATAATATGTTAAGGAAAAAAAATAAATCAAATAATAATTAGAGAAAACAGATAAGATTAGACAGATATATTTTAAGGTCGACTAGCACTTGGCTGGTTTTCTTTATTTTATTATTAGTGTTTAGTGCCAAAATTAGTGACAAAAGGTTGTAGAAAAACCTTAAAATAATTAAGGAAAACTATGACAGAGACGTCATTACTTACAATAATAATTACAAATACAAGTGACAATAGCTCCACTGGTGGCTTATCATCTGAAGAAAATGATTGACTAAACTGACTGAATGAAGATTCACTTTTTTTCTCGATTATTTTGTAAACGTTACTTTAACAAAAATATTACCTGAAAAAAACATTGATATTTCATAACATTGTATCACTATAACATACCTACAATTTCAAAGTTTATGTTAAATTTTATCATCAGAACTTTAATCCATAGTGCAAGAATACCCAACTCGATTAAATAGCAACTCACGCAAACTTGAATCTAGTACCAAAAAGAGTGGTTACATCACTAGTAACGTAACAAAAACAAATATCAAAACGGGCCTTTTATTTTATGAAAGTTTACTGATTCAATCGGAGTATAACTAAAAAAATCGACTTCTATTCAACAAGTCATCTAGCTATACAAAAACTACATACTTTTTTCTTCTGTTTTCATGAGATTTCATCATCAGATCTAGGCTTGGTGATAATGGAACCACCTCGGAAATACACTCTTATAAATAGAAAAAGAATTTTTAAAATCGGTTTAGAAATTACGGAGAAATAAATTAACATACAAAAAATTACTAAACAAAAAAATAATAATAAATATTTAGTGTTAACTAGATATCTACTACCTATTATTTATATTTGCCATTTACTAAAAGGTTTGAAGTCGGTGCTACGCCTTAAACTAATAATTATATTATAAGTAATTATAAATTATATTGGCAGCGTCTTCAAACCAATTAGTAAATTTCACATATACGTAATAGGTAGTATACAATTAATATTAAATCTTTAATTTTTTTTACTTTTTAGTTTTGAAGTCTGTTTTAATTAACATAGTTATTTTTATTTATTACTTTTTAGTTTGAGAAATGGGTATACGGGTATACAACACATACAAAAAAATACACCGGTCGAAATTGAGAACCTCCTCGTTTTTTTGAACTCAGTTGATAAAGTAATACAGGTTTTTTCTATAATACTGGAAGGCCAACAAACAGACAAATTTCCTAATGGTAAGAAATTCACGGCGCCTAGAGACACCAAAGGTGGTAATGTTGTATTGCCCACCTAAAACCGCGATTATAGGCTTCGAGCAAAAGTAAGTTTGCCAGCTACCTTACAATCTGAACCGGAGCACGTCAACGGTGAGTAGTGACTTTATGGCGGCAAGAATAGGTAAGGCGGTAGTATCAATCGGGGTGAGTTGCTACGAAACTCTACCACCTAGTAGGATGTCATGGTATTTGTGACGGTAAGCCTTTGCTCGCTTTTTTACTAGCTACCTGGCAGGAAGGTCTATTCTGCAAAGGAACCAGACTAACACGGGGGAAAAATGTAGGTATATTTTCGATTTCCTAAAAAAATGACGTTGCCCGGAATTTGAGATATGTCCGGTTGGCGATAGGCTTGCCACTTCTCACATTGTAGGACTTAGTTTAGTGCCTTTGGCTAGTCGTGGGTGCCTCTGTCCACCCCTTCGGGTACATAGGCATGAAAATACTTTACTTTACTAAAACAATAAAAAACAATTTATTTCTTCTTGCTTAATTCCATTATTAACATAATATGTTTTACAATCTTAGATCGTTCTATTAACGAATAATGATGTAGAATCCGCCAAAGCTACGTCAGGAACATCCACATTTGGAAGGGTATCCACATCCACATGGGAAGGAAATGGGAAAAACCAAATTTTCTTTTTGTTGCCCGTCCCGGGATTCAAACCCGGGACCACATGCAGTCAAGTCCAATACCTGAACGGCTAGATCACAGAGACGATAAAAACGTAGGTATGTTTTCCTAAAAAAAAATGACGTTGCCCGGGATTGGATACATGCCCGGTTGGCGATAGGCTTGCCTCTTATCACATTGTGGGACTTAGTACCTTTGGCTAGTCGTGGGTGCCCTGGTTGTGCCTCTGTCTAATCCTTCGGGGATATGGGCATGGAGATACTTTACTTTACTAAAACAATAAAAAAACGATTTATTTCTTCATTTTTAATTCCAGTATTAACATAATAATATATTTAACAATCTTAGATCGTTCTATTAGCAAAGAATGACGTAGAATACGCCAAAGCGACCTCAGGAACGTCAAAATTTGGAAAGCTTCCCGCCCGTCGCAAGTACAATGTCATAATATTGTTGTATTGAACAGTGTACCTGTAATCCCAAGAAGAATAATTGAAACCGACTCGCACAGACCTTTTTTTTCTTCGTTTAAATTTTTTGCACTAGCGTTAGCATTTGCCATTAGTCAAATGAAAATTTAAATCAAGTCACTCGATTAAAAAAATAGGGGTATAAATTATTTAAAATTAGTCACATGTCGTCAAATAAAGTCATGTCTGGATCTTGAGTATAACGGTGGCCACATTACACAATTTCATATTTTATTAAGATTTGGCGGCAAAGAGGAAATTCATAATACGCCGTCTAATTATCTTCATGATTATATCATTTGTACGCTTTCAATTAACAAATTGTACAAAATGTCACTAAAATTTGATAATTTTACTTAATATAAACACGAAATTCAATAATTGCAAAAAAAAACGACCATCTTTTCTCTCGATGGCGCCAAAACTTTGCAAAGCTTTGTTTACAAAATTAATTTTGTTTTACACGTAGACGTACAGTAAAGGATAGCGCCCACTGTTGGCGGGGTGGAGCGTGTCGGGCCGGGGAGCATCGCATTACAAAGCACACAGTACCTGAATAAAGTATACAAATAGAGACTCCATTCGACGTTAAATTCGTCAAGTATAGAAATCGCCATCTAGTAGTTGTCATATGAAACTTTAACATTAAATTGCCATGAGTGCTCTGCTCTTAATAGTGATATCTTGATCTTTTGTCACGGTAGGCCGCATCGGGGAATACGCGAAGGGTCGCGGAAATCAGCCGCGGAAAAATCCGCGCTGATGCGCCCCGGCACAGTGGGCGTTGCTCCATACAAAATGTATGCAAGCGATCCAGGTGGATTATTGCGCTACGATGCGCCCCGTCGCGGCCCGTCCTAATAGGCGTTATCCTTAAGCAAACGAAATGCCTGACCATTATATTTATAAGTGAACATTGCTTTTTTGTGTGTAAACATTGAAAGTTACGAACGTTTTAAAATGTGAATTTCTTCAGCAACGATGATCTTATTTTAATAGTATTAAGGTCATTTATTAAGTCTTTGGTATTACGCAGAATTGTGTAGCCACGTGACATATTTATCGACAGAATCGATGAGAAGATTTAAAACTCAGTTTCAGTGCCATCGAGAGAAAAGATGGTTGTAGTTTTTCATAATTTTTGAATTTCGTGTTTATATTGAGTGAAATAAGTCAATTTTAGTGGCATTTTGTACAATTTTATACAGTGAAAGTGCACACTGAAATTATCATGAAGAAATCAGCGTATCGTGTATTTCCTCGTTGCCGCCAAATCTCACTATATGAGTTGAGTAATGAGACCACCGCTTTACTCAAGACCCTGACACGACTTTTATTGACGAATTGTGACTAATTTAGAATAATTGAACCCGAATTTGGTAAATCGGTTTACGTTATGCAAATTTCTAATTGACTAATGGCAAAATGATAACGCTAATGCCAAAAACTAAAGAAAGAAGAAGAATTAAAACTGTAACCACATAATTTGAATCCTCGGTTGCTCAAATGACTGGATAGTTCGTTTACGGGAAACGAAAGTGTTCAGTTTAAACCACGTCTGTGGTGACTTTTTTCCTTCTCTAAAAACTTGATAATAGTGAATTGTTAAGGATTCAATGAAATTAAATTTTATTCCTGAAACCTTAAAACGGCGTTTAGTATGGCACGTACTCGCATTACTATAACAGAGCTTACAATGAACTTTAAAAAAAGTAAAAATGTAACTAAGGTTATATAATATAGTCCATTCGTTGAAACTAGAATATATATGAAATAGTACCTAAATGTATAATTGTTAACAAATGCAAAAGATACTATTCGTAAGGAAAATGGTCAACACGTAGAAGAACAAAACATCTCTGCAAATTCTTGAAATTTCTATCTACTTTAAGTATTCTATGTAATGCTGTATGATTCGTCGCCAATTTATCCTGTGATGGAGAGATAGGGCAACCCTATTTTTTTTTATTTAACCCTATTTTATATAAGATTTCTGGACAGGTGGCAGCACCTAATAACAGATGTAGTTTTTGTAGCTCCGTAACAAAATAAAGATTTAAAATAGTTATAGTTAAAGGACTCGTAAAAAGTATATTTTATTGGAACACTGACCTAATTTAAAGAGAAAAATTGTATTGGTGTCCTTGTGAAAGTTGGTATTTTATACGAAGGAAACTAAAGTGATTTTGTGAATTTGTGCAAATTTCGATTGTATTTTAATAAGTATATAGACGGTATTTGTAAATAAAAACAAGAGGTGTGCAAATGATACAAACAGAAACTAAATTTCGACAGATTAAAGTAAAACGTTGTGGCGTAGTTTGATTAATGGTAGCATTGTTAGCTGTGGACACTAGATCGAACCTCAGTGGTGTTCTACTCTTGCAACTTTTTTTGTTTTTTTTTTTGTAATTTTTACTTATTTTACTTTTTTAAATTGCTTTTTTATTTACAAAAAACATGACTGTTTAGCGTGTAATAATTTAATATCAGCTAATGACATCTTCCGTTGATTGTTGTGAATGATTGTTTCCGGACGTCGAATAGTGAACATCGTGGTTGTGCAGCTCTCGATAATATTGTGCTTTGAAAAATATTTACGTTCACTTGTTGTTATTACAACACCACGAACTATAAATAAAGTGTTGTGAATGTGGCAGAAGTGTTGAGTACACGTGATCCTGGACATTAAACTGCATTATTTTGTGTTAAAAAGTCGCCGGCTGGATTACTGAGGTAAATTTTTTTAACAACAAACACAAAATGGATGATCAATTTCAACTTTTATTTGACAAAGTGAAAAATGAAATGCAAAAACAAACCACAGAGCTACAAACTTCTATAATTAACAAAATAATGGAGAGAATGGATGAAAAATTACAACCTGTCATAGCAGAAAATAAAATCCTAAAAACAAAATTAGTAAACGTCGAGAAAGAGCTGGAAAGTTTAAAAAGAGCTAAAAAACAGAATAATTTAATAGTTTTCTGATATAAAAGAGGACGAAAACTCTAACCTAGAACTACTACAAAAAGTGAAAGAAGTTTTTAAAACCGGCTTAACCATAAATATTGAAGATCACGATGTGAATAACATCTACCGCATTGGAAAAGCAGGTGATAAGTCAAGACCTACCTTGGTATCTTTCGTGAATGAATGGAAAAAGAACGAAATAATGAAAATGAAGAAAATACTAAGGAAGAAGATTATACTAAGGAAATGCTGGAGAAAAGGAAATCGCTGCAGCTGCAACTTATAGAGGAGAGAAAGCAAGGAAATATCGCATACTTGAAATTCGATAAAATAATAATAAAAGGAAAAAGTAATTCAAGCAATGAAAAACGGAAAAGAGAAACAACAACATCCCCAGAAAATAATAACCAATCAAGGAAACAACAAACCTTCATGCCCTCGAACGTCAACAGATTAAATGCTTTTGA
>NJDC01002376.1:17410-39876 GCA_002245475.1 Calephelis virginiensis
ATCTACCGCATTGGAAAAGCAGGGGATAAGTCAAGACCTACCTTGGTATCTTTCGTGAATGAATGGAAAAAGAACGAAATAATGAAAATGAAGAAAATACTATGGAAGAAGATTATACTAAGGAAGTGCTGGAGAAAAAGAAATCGCTGCAGCTGCAACTTATAGAGGAGAGAAAGAAAGGAAATATCGCATACTTGAAATTCGATAAAATAATAATAAAAGGAAAAAGTAATTCAAGCAATGAAAAACGGAAAAGAGAAACAACAACATCCCCAGAAAATATTAACCAATCAAGGAAACGACAAACCTTCATGCCCTCGAACGTCAACAGATTAAATGCTTTTAATTTAATGCGGATTAGAAGCAATTCTCTTCCCTCCAACTCGATAGATAATAAGCAATAACAATTAAATATCGGTAAACGGAAAACACAACATACCTATAATATAAACAACACAACTACGAAACACCACGCTCCCCTAAGCCGACTGGTCATCGTAGGGGAAAATGACCACGACCCTCTAAAGGTTAAAAATAACGTCAACATCAATACTCACACTAAAAAGAAAACGAATGATATTCAAATAGCAACCATCAACTGTCGATCTCTTAGAACACCCGAAAAACTTGAAGAACTTGAACTAGCTATACAAGAAATAAAATGGGATATTAAAAGGGATCAGCGAAATGCGAAGATTTGGAGAACATATAGAAGGTCATGGAAAGTATATATTATATCATAAAGGAGAGACGCCGGGTATGTATGGAATAGGATTCATGGTTAAAAGACATCATACAAACAAAATAGAAGAACTAAGGGGAATAACTGGACGTATCGCAATTCTTAACATTAAACTTAATATAGAAAAAGAAGGAAATTGGTCCATTATCCAGGTGTATTCACCAATGGAATCTAGCAAAAAGGAAAAAGTCGAGAAATTTTAGGAAGACCTCCAAAATACAATTGAAACTGCATATAAAAACGTCATAATAATGGGAGATTTTAATGGCCAAATCGGTACACAAAATATCGGAGAAGAACTTAGTATAGGAAGCTACGAGTTTGGAACTAGAAGCAAAAATGGAACAAGGTTGGTAAATTTTGCATTACAAAACAGACTAAGTATCCTAAATAGCTTTTATAAAAAGAAATTAAGAAATAAATGGACATGGATCTCACCGAACGGCCTTTATAAGAACGAAATCGACTTTATTATGACTAACAATAGAAAAATATTTAAAGATGTGTCGGTCATACATAACTTAAATTTTAACACAGACCATAGAATGATTCGAGCTACACTGACAGGAATACGCCCTAAGAAGACAAGACGATTTCATAATAAATACGCAGCTATTCAATACAAAGACGAACCAGAAGTCCTACTTAATAATTTACAAATATCAATAGACAATAAAGAAGGCGTATCAATACAAGAAAAATACAACAAACTACTAAACCAACTAAAAACTGTACTTAGAATAGTAAACACAAACAGCAAGAAGCGAGTCTTACTCAGAAGTAAACAACTACTACAGAAACGTAAGGAACTACTACAAGAAAAGAAAACTAAAGACAACCGCTGAAAAATCGCAGAAATAAGCAAAAGCATAAGCAAAGAACTACGGAACGAAAGAAAAACGAAACTATTTAATACTGTGAAGAATTATATAGAAAAAAACCGGAGGAATAAAAAAGCATTGAAAGAACTAAATCGAAAAAAGGATTGGATACTAAATATAAAAAAGAACGATGGTAAAATTAGAGAGAAGAGACCCGAGATACTAAAAGCTGCTTCAGAATTTTATCGAAATCTATATCAAAGTCAAAAGTTGGGACAAGTGGTAAGTGAATATGATACATCTACCGATGAAGAGGAAATACCTAAAATACTAAACGAAGAAACCATAAAAGCAATTAGTACACAAAATAAAGATAAAGCTCCAGGATCAAACCTCATTACAAATGAAATACTGAAAATTACATCACCAGTTATTGGTCCGATGCTTACAAATATATTTAACGAAATTATTAAAACGGAAAATATTCCAGAGGATTGGACTAAATCTACAATTATATTACTACACAAAAAAGGTAACAAAGGAGATATAGCAAATTACAGGCCCATAAGCTTAATGTCTAATATTTATAAAGTATTTTCTAAAATTATACTATTGAGGATTACAAATATTCTTGAAGAGAATCAGCCCAAAGAACAAGCTGGATTCCGTCGAAATCTTTCAACCATAGATCATATTCACACCCTTAGACAAATATTACAAAAATATAAAGAATACAACAAGAGCTACTACCTAGGGTTTGTCGATTTCAATAAAGCATTCGACACACTAGAACACGGATATATTTGGGATGCACTAAAAATACAGGGTGTACAAACAAAATACATACGATTACTTCGAAGTGTATACACCAAGAGTACTGCGCAAGTCAAGTTAGAATCTATAGGCGAAAAATTCCCTATCATGAGAGGTGTACGCCAAGGAGACCCTATCTCACCCAAATTATTTTCTGCCGTTTTGGAAATAATATTTAGGAACCTTGACTGGACAAACGAGGGACTAAACATAAACGGTGAAAACTTGAGCCACCTACGCTTTGCAGACGACTTAATAATATTCTCGGAAAATTCAAGATCTCTAGAAATGATGCTGCAACAACTAGCAGATGTAAGTGACAAAGCTGGACTATCGATGGATTTAAATAAAACAAAAATCATGACAAACTCATCACAAACAGACAAGATAAAAGTAAATAATGAGCAAATAGAGTACGTACAGGAATATGTATACTTAGGGCAGCTAATATCTACTGAAGGCTGCATGGGAAAAGAGATTGAAAGAAGAGTTACCAATACTTGGAAAAGATATTGGTCACTCAGTGAAGTGATGAAGAACAAAGATATGCCTATGAAAGAAAAGAGGAAGGTATACAATATGTGCATTCTACCATGTTTACTATACGGGTGTCAAACTTGGGCATTGACAGAACATCTAGCAAATAAAATTAAAGTTTGTCAAAACAGCATAGAAAGAAGTACAATAGGTGTCAAAAGAAAAGACCAAGAAAAATTAATAAACATCAAAAGTAAAACCAACTTTAAGAACGCATATACAACATACAAACAGCTGAAGTGGAGGTGGACAGGGCATATGATAAGAGAAAAGCAAGAAAAATGGACAAAACTTATCACAGAATGGTACCCTTTAGACGGAAAGAGACATAGAGGAAGACAAGTTAAGAGATGAGAGGATGACGTTAGAAAGTAGCGAGTTCAACATGGACTCGCACTGCAAAAATGAGAAAAGACTGGAGAGCTTTAGAGGAGGCCTTTGTCGGAAGACAAGTTGTAACCGAACTACCGTTTGCCGATAGTCAATAGATATTAAAATTGTTAATATATTAGTTAAACTCTAGTTAATAGTCAAAATGTGTTTTTAGATAGTAGTCATAAGTAAATTAATTTTAGGCACACGAAACTACTCTGTGTAAAACTAGTTAACAACAATACAGGCTTTTTATTTTATTTATTTTATTTTTATATAAGATTTCTAAACTTGACTCAGATCTTAGTCTTACCATTTAAACGCAATAAAATTGCGATAAACGTCTTCGATTTCAATTGTATGTCATCTGACTACAAATAAAAAAGAGTGTTTTCCAAGATTTCTTAGGGATTCCAACATTATATTCAGATTTTTTGGTCAAGCACCACCTCACAAGTATGATTTTTTTAATTATTTTTTTTCGATCCAGAAATTATAACGAAAACAACTAAGATAAAAGTGAAGAGTGACGATATTTTTTTTGCGTTACTCCTCTTTTAAGGTATTCAGTGGCTGATAATGTAATCCCTTAAGTAATAATACTCAAAGGTTGTAAGCACTTAAAAATATTATAAAAAAACTGCCTACCCTGCAGTGATACCGTTGTACTTCCAACAGACGCTCGATGTTTTCTTGTACTGTTCTGAGTCGTCGAAAGTAAGTGTTCCGTAATACAGTTCTGCGAGATGACTTGGTAAAAATGGAGATAATATACCGCTATAAATATAATTAGACATAAATCAATAAAAACGCAAAAAAATATACCCGAAATAAATTAAAAATAATTTAGTTACAAAGTATCTTCACATCCGTATCCACGAAGAAGTAGTAGAGCTTTTAGGCCATTAAAAATTGAAAATACGTTTGACTTATGGGGACATAATCATAAAATGATTTATACAGTAATAAAATTAGTTCTTGCTCCGTAGGTATAATATTTAATTAGTATGTTTCACATGGCATACTTTCTAACCTAACGAAACTTAGAAAGGGTATAACTACTTAAATCTGGAAGTTCGTCCTACAAATACCAAGCTATCTCCATTTTGCCTACCCTGAGTTAAATATTTGTGACAGTTTATACATCAGAATAACGTATAGGCTACCATTAATTAAAAAAAATTGTATGCGGGCAAAGCCGCGAGTTGAAGCTTTTTTTTTGAAGTGAAAACTTCTCTAGCGGCTATGCGCATTTTTTGGTGTGGGTTAAAACTTCTAAACTCGCATTAGGACACGTGACTTGATCGAAAATTCGTAAGACGGCGCAAAGAGCTTGCGCGAATAAGACGGCGAATGTTTGTGTTGTCATGTTTGTGTACAATAGCGCAACAAATGTTAATACTTTCATACTGATAATTAAAGCAATTCGTGCAAATTATTCCCTAACCATTCCAAAATATCAAAAATGCACAACATCAATATTCAAGTTTTCACTTCAGCCGGCACTCCCGGAGTGCAACCCGTAGTTTTATTAGATAAAGTACTCCCCAGGCTGGGCCTTTTATGAAATAAATAAATAGCCGTAGACTTGCACACTACGCCTAACACACGGGCCATGACTAACCCTAATCAGAGGGTTTACCTCTCTCTCTCTAAGCTCTTAAAACAATACAATTTTAATAATACTTATTATCATCGGAGAAAGACAACCTAAGACGTATGGCATAAAGTAGCATAAATAAGTCGACATTTACGAGCTGCCTGACAGGAAGGTAGATGGTCTGTTCTGCGAAGAAGGCCGGACCAACATGGGGAAAATAAATATAAAGGGGTAAAAGCCAAATTGTAATATTTGCTTAAATAAACATTCGTTTCAAACAGTCCGCATAAATGCTTTACTTGTTGTCACGCTAAGTCGTACCTAGTACGAGCCATGACGTCACCAGCCTGCGAATTTCAATCCAAGATTGAAATAATGCTGCTATAAGCGTTCATGATAGGGATCTCCGAAGAAGCTTGTTCGTTGCTTTATCATATAACAAAAAAACACTTGATCGTCTCGTTGGTCGAGTGGCTAGCCTACACGCCTAACTTCACTGACCAACCGAACCCGAACCCGAGCGTTTGATTCCCGTCGGGGGCAGGCATTTGTGTGTTGAACATTTTATTTGTCTGTATTTCCGGGTCTGGGTGTTTACTAAATTTATTCTGGTATCTAATTAAGTATTACCATATACCCATAACACAAGCATATAATTTACTTACTTTGGGGTTAGATTCAATTTGTGTAACTTGTCCAGGAATATTTATTATTATTATTACTTACTTCACAAATAAAATTTTGTAGTTATTCAAAAGTTTCACTAGTTTACTAGTAACAGGGTTTAAGAGATCGCCCTTCAGGTAATCATACGCTGGACCAATGTCGTTCAACTTAGTATTCCCTACGTGTAGGGCAATTCGGGTATCAGCTGTCTGAACAAAGCGCAAAATATACTCGAAATTTGGCGTCGCATTGCTATAAAAATTGTGTGGGTTCGGCAGACACGACACATTGTACAAAATTGCACCAGCTTTATTCAGTAGCTGAAACAAAAATATTTACAAAATTTTACGAGGCATACTTATAAGGTAGACAGGGTTACTGTGAAAGGACTGGCCAAATTTTTTTTTTATGATATTGGAAGGCAAACAAGCAGACGGATTTCCTGATGGTAAGAAATTCACACTGTCTAGAGACACCAAAGGTGGTAATGGTGCGTTGCAAACCTAAGGCTGAGATGTTAGGCCTCGAGCAAAAGTAAGTTTACCGGCTACCTTACCCTCCAAACCAGGACACGTCATGATGTTTTGGCGGCAAGAATAGGTAAGGCGGTGGTACCAATCCGGGTGAGTCGCTGCGAAACTCTACCGCCTAGTCTGATGTCACGGTGTTAGTGAAGATAAGCTTATGCTCGCCTTTTACGAGCTGCCTGGCAGGAAGGTAGATGGTCTGTTCTGCGAAGAAGCCCGGACCAACATGGGGAAAATAAATATAAAGGGGTAAAAGCCAAATTGTAATATTTGCTTATATAAACATTCGTTTCAAACAGTCCGCATGAATGCTTTACTTGTTGTCACGCTAAGTCGTACCTAGTACGAGCCATGACGTCACCAGCCTGCGAATGCGACTGCGTCTGACGAAAAGCATTTTTATGCTCTATTTATAATCACATACCGTTATAACCACGCACTTTGTATTTTGCATTAGATTTTTTTTTTTATATTTTTTCACTTCCTGGAGTGATCGATATTTTGTTTAAGTTTAATAATGGTTTGTGTTTTGAAACAAATAAACTATATTTTTTTCTACTCTATTCTATTCTTTAAGCAGATGGATCTCGTGTTGGTAAGATGATACGCTTTGCTAAATAATTCAAAGATGTTAAACTCTTATAACATCAAAGTTGTTACCATGAAATTATTATTATACTAGTCTTGTAATGTCAATTAACAAAGTTAAATTGAAAGATTTTCCCCGTGTTGGTCCGGGCTCCTTTGCAGAATAGACTCCTTCCTGCCAGGCAGCTCGTAAAAGACGAGCATAGGCTTACTGTCACTAATACCGCGACATCTCACTAGGTGGTAGAGTTTCGCAGAAGCTCACCCGGATTGGCCACCATAACGCCATGACGTGTTCCGGTTTGAGGGTAATGTAGGCGTTAAACTTATGATAATTAAAAACACGAAATGATTATAATCTTATTAACTATCCACATGAGACACATATGCACATTGAAAGAAATCAACCACCTATTCGTAGCTTTCATTTAAAGTTAGTATTCGAAGTGGCCGCTAATTTTAATTTTTCAACATTTGGTCCAGAAGTTCCCACTCTCCTTCAGATTACATACTAAATTACAGTTTTCTATCACTTCAAGAAGTAGCCAAACGATGGTCATCAATGCGTCAGTGTTAAATTCATGTTAAGGTGGGAATGGTGCATTGCTAAGTCGTGATGCCACCGTACGATTTAAATCGTAGTCATGCGATTTTTTCCACTTTGATGCTGATGTAGGTAAGTTTATATTTTTTTTGAAACTCATGGAAGAAATGCGATTTTTCTTGAAGTATTTGCATAACTAAAAAAGACAGCAACCGTGGGCTTGGGCAGTTCTTCCACGGAGCTCGTAATCTACTAGGTTGTAAGTATGTTAAAATTCGAATACTTACATCCAACGCTTGAACCTTGTCTCCTTTTTTGTAAGCTGCTTTACTTGCAGTTTTATATCTGATTATTTTATTGTAATCTACTATTGATACTGTTGTTTGCAATGATAAATCTGCACCGTAAATAAGATATTCTACATCGAACAAGCCGTTATCCAGCAAAAGACCCTGAAATATAAACCACGACGTTTTAATAAGCCCAGAGGCTACGCGACTTAAATGGACAGTGAAACTTCAAAAAACAGTGTTCGATAGATTTGTGTTCATTAAAATTGAACCTATTTCAGTTTTATTGTTATTCTTAAATGTCAACGACGTAAATTATTTATTTTATTAAAGATTGCTAAGTATGAAAGTGCTGTTCTGTAACGCGTCCGTGTAGGGATCCACCTCCTCACGTATTCCTGCTACCATAATGACAATGTTGTTTTTAGGTCCTGAGGATACGGTAGCTTGTAGACTTGCACAGTAAAATATAGCCTAACAGCGGCTACAAAGCCGCTCCTATAACATCCATGGCATCTTTAGGCCACGGCTCTTTTAGGTGAAAAATATAGCCGTGGTCAATGTTCTCTATCGGCTGAGTAGGCTTTAAAATACAATAAAATAAATAGAGGAACCATTATGATACTATGTGAGTAGAATTATGCCATGCACTAAATTAAATTAAAATCTCCCTCCCGAAAAAAAACCTGTTACTGTTTTTCAACCGCTCCACGAACTTATGGCAAGAGTAAAATATGAGGTACCCCATCAATTGTGATGCGTCGTTGCCGGACTACTCCTTATACCAATTCTTCCTAGCATTTTCTTACACAGTGTTCTACGGTATTATGAAGTATTGCCTGTGATTTCAACCTTCTACTGAAGTTTTTTTGCGCTAACGAAGAAATCTGTAGAAATTTCTAAATGAAATTACCCAGCGATTAAAATCGGCACCACTGCTTTGGCATGAAGATAGAACACGCATATAGTTTTAAATTAATAATGTTAATAGAAAACTCCGTGAAATTATGGGCCCGAATAAGTAATGCCATATCAATTGTGACACGCCGTTATAGGACTACTCCCTAAACCACTTCTTTCTATCATTTTCTTACATACCGCTCCACCTATATAGACTGTGTCTTCTCCCTTTTACTAACGTTTTCTTTTGCACTAGCGCAGAATTCCGCAGAATATTTTAAATAAAAAATACTCAGACATTAAACTCCACCTCGCTGTTTTGGTATGAACATAAACCATGTAAATAGTGTTAAATTAACAACATTAACAGAAATTGTCAAACTTACTTGCAGATTAATCTTGTCGTCTTTACATCTATTCTTATGTATTTTGTATCCAAGTGAAACTGCGTGCTTTGCAGCATATAATTCTCCATACAAATATGTGGGGACTGATCGAAGCTCAGAAAATAGCGTCAGGAATTGTTGTAATGCTGTGTACAAATCATTTGCAACCTGTTGCAAAAATATTCATTATGAATGACTCAGTGTAATAACCTAAACTTGTATGAGTAATCTGAAAGCAAGGAACTAGAGCCTAAGCAAACCAATTTCGATAGGAATTTCCAGAAAACCATTTTCAAAAAACATTTACTCGATTTGAAATCCTCTCCCTTTTTTTGGAGTGGGTTAAAAATCATTTTCCATCAGATAACGAATTGCACAATTATTAAAATTTCTAATTGCAAAGCGGTCTTAACAAATATCTTCTATGTGCCTGTTAAAAATGTCTGTCGAACGTCAATCTTCTCTTACTACTTACCAAATACGCATGATCCGCAAATGAATAACTTTCATTTTTATGAATTTTGTATTCAACGACAGCTGTTGGTTAGAGCGTAGATTTTGGAGATTAATATATTAATAACAAAACGTTAATTGCTACTACAAAATAATATTATACCATGTACATTGTAGATAGGGTTGATACATTTTTTGTAAAAAATAAGTGCTTTGAATATATAAAATATTAAGTTTGTATAAATATGAATTAAATATTTGCACACCACAAAATAGTATATATATATGTAGGTATTCTTGAATATGTTTGTAAAACATCTTAACACACATATTCCGCAAATAAATAAATTAAATTCATTTTATAAAGGTTTTGATTTCTATAACAGTATAACTATTAGACGATGTATTTGAATGTCAAACCTTTCAGTAATTAAAATTTCGCAAAAACAGGAAACTAAACCATGTATCAATAATTAGCCAACGGAACATTCTTGCCAGTGACCATCGTTGACAACACACTTGAACAAATACTGTAACAGCTTCTTACCATAGTTTCATTGGTTGAGTAACCCCTTGGATCATCTGTGAAACTATAGCCTGAACCAACTGGACTAGAAATGAATAAAATGGAGTTATCTTTAGTCCAAGTGTACGGATTATCTGAAAGATTTAAATTTTATATTAAAACTAGTAGTTTGTCCTGAACTGATGCGAGGAACAAATGAACCCTTTTATGATTTCGATAAATTTCGAAGGAAAGTATTTGACTTGTTGTTAGATAAAATATATTATAGCGTCAAGGATTTTCTTGTAGATAAGAATTTATAGTAAACAACTAATTTACCAAATATAATGAAAGTGATGGTTGCCGAGGAGTTTGTTTCGCCGTTTCTTCTTCTGGCTGGCTAGGTTTGGAAACGGTGGTAGTTTACGGTAGACAGGGCTAAATTTAGTTATAGTTTTAAATGTTTTGGTAATAAATACTTTAACTAGTAATAAATATAAATAATTGGCTTGAAAGAGCATATGTAATTAAATAATGTTTTTTTTTTTATAAATGTTAAAATATTTGGAGACCAAAATATGGTAGAATATGTTGATATACTTAAATATTTTTGAAACATATCATTATTTACACACATATTCCGCCAATAAATAATGTTCTTTCTTTCTTTCTATGTTTTCAACATTTCAACGGAGTCGCGTATCAAGGAAATGGTGAATGATGGTCATCATTTCTTTGATACGCGACTCCGTCACAAAATTAACACTAGCACCGTCGTCTTTGCCAGCACCATCACTGTCAATATCATTTATTGTCATTGTTTTTGCCATTGTTTCTAATATATCATTGACCTCTAAATATATAACGTATTTTTAAATAAATTGACTATATTTATTGGTTTGCTAATTATTCAAAAACCATGTGTAACAGAAAATCTAAAATGATTAAATCTAACACTTCTAATTTATAACTCATACGAAGCAATTGTCCAAGATTTATTTTTCAAGCCCCTCACTCAGGTTGCCCCAGCAGCGTAACTCCCACCCGATTTTACCCATGTTTGAAATTAAAAACTTGTTTTAACATATCTAATAAATTTATCAAGATAGGGTCAAAACCACTTAGGTTATTGTCGAACAATTATGTAGCCGCAACCCTATCTGAACACAGACCTTTACTCTCTCGTCTTGCTTGGTGAATGACACAATATTTTCCGCTGCTGAAAGAATGTCCCGAAGCAACTTGTCCGAACTTCAACGACTGATATATTCCCTATCCCCATAACGAAAACATTTTCCACTGTCATGTCTCGATCCTAAAATTAGGGTGGCTTTAACGAAGCCTTACACATTAGGCTTATATTAGTTTGGTATTTGTACTGATTTGAATTGGTATTTATACCAATTCTGGTACAACTGTTATCATTCAAACAATAATCCCGGTTGCTTCTAACATTTAAGCGTGGGAATCCTAGCTCTTTTATCTACCTGTTCTTCTCCGTTTCGCTCAGTCTTTGGAATCGTATTGATAAGTCCATTGTCACATATGTCTATTATCCACGAACAGTTACTGTTTTGCGTAAAAAATCAATCGGATGGATTCAATCTTTGAATTAGAGAATTACATAATCGAGGATTATCCCAAGATCTAATAGGGGAGATACCCATTCACCTGTATTCTGAAATCTGTTGGTTCGTGACCAATGACCACACCTCTTTATATCCGTCCTTGATTCTTACTATATTTTGCGCTTATCATTCACTTTGCTTTGCTTGGGGAGCATTTTTAAACACTTTCCCTTTAAAAGTACTTAAGCACTTTTTAACTTACTTTGGCAGTAAGGCAATTTGTCTCCTTTATATATTATGTATGTTAATCTATTTCTCCGTCATTTCTGAACCAATTTCAAAAATATTTTTTTATTTGAAAGAGCGTAATTCCAAAGACGTCCTATTGCCTGGTCCAACCAAGTGGATCAGATGATAGAATCTCAGAGAAATAGAAGAAAACACTTAATTTTGAATACGTACTGACTAAAACTTTTTTGCAGTTGAACTTCCCTTCAATTACGAGTATTGTTATGGTTAATCAACAAAATTAATATCCGAGTAAAGGAAAATTCCTGGGGCAATAACGCCTAGAACAAGTAAAACTAAGACATTACCTTCAAGCCGCGTCTTAGATTTAAGTCTATAAGGTCCGATTTGGCTGTAAATTGAGTACAAAACAGGAGCACCAGGTCCGCCTTGAGTTACCACCACGAAGGGAGCGTCTTTAGGATCCTTATTTTTGGCTGGTACGTAATAAAACCATAAATTCGAGTTATATTCTTCATTCACCTAAAACATTTAAAACAAAAGTAAAAGAAGTTTTAGAAGTAATTAAGTATCTTCAAGTCCATATCCCCGAAGAAGTAGGTAGAGGTACAACTAAGGCACCCACGACTAGGCGTAGACACTAAGTTCCATAACGCGATAGGTGGCAAGCCAATCGCCAACCGGGCACATATCTAATCACGGGCAACTTTATTTTCATTAGAAAATTGAAAATATTAATTATTAATTTTTTTTGTTGCCCAAAATACACCGCGGAACTCAACAAGTGAAGTCTGACGCCGAACTGCTAGACCACAGAGGCGATAAAAGTGTATTTTTTTTTAATGATAAGTGCAAGGTACGATTAAAATACAACCATCGCCTGTAATGTAAAGAGATAATCGTTACCTATAGGCACAATAGATGTAACACTTGATCCAGTTTTCGGTTACTTCCGGAAAAAACACTTTTGGTTCTTATTTTTTTATAAAGCTTACTTCCACTTTTTTTTATCAGGCTCAGCCAATGTCACGTCATTATTTTGAATTTTGTTATATTTGAATTTTTATTAAAAATAATGGTGTGGAATACATTTTTTATGTGTTTGTGCATGTACGTGGGTCTGCCCTTGGCATCGTAACTTTTAAATAGATGAACGGATTTTGATTCGGATCGTTAAATTCGCAAAATGTGTTATCATGTTTTTCTAACAATGTCTTAATACACATAAATATTTAAATATTTTAATAAAATTGATTTTTTTTATATTTTCGTTCTTCCTGATTCATTCACAACATTTTTTTATGTTACAACAACAAATTTCCTTGTTACACGAAATACTTACAGTTAGAAATGCAGCGTATTTCTCTCTAGGGATGTTAGGGTCGCCACGGATTCTAGCAGCTTTTTTAGCTTCATCAAATCGTTTGGCATTTATGTAAGGTGTCAGTATCAGAGGTTCCCCACAATTATCTTTGTCACGGCATCTTATGTCAGGTGCTTTTTTATAGTAACTAGTCAAAATCTGGTAGTAGGTATCATTCGAACGATCCAATGTAGAAACATAATTAAAATAACTGCAAAAAACATATTCATCAAGAAGCTTTCGCTTATAGTATAAAGGCCTTTGATTATTTGTATTATGAAACCATAATGTTGCCAACTCAAACCGTATCAGACACACACAAATACATATAGACACCCAAATTCATACACACGGACATGCAAATACAGACACACAAACTTTACTGACCAAATAATATTTGTAATGAATTATATAATGCTTAGTACGTTGTTTCCGAAAGTGCTGATAACTTTAATATTCTTAAATACGTAACAAAACCACATCATCTATATTACATCCACTCATTGCAAAGGTTTATGAGTTTGATGCCCCTTTCATCGTATGCCTTATACGTAGATTTATTGATGCTTATGTCTGTGCAGACTGGAAAAAGGTGTTGAAAATATTAAAGCGGAGTATTGGGCAACATTTTTCCATAATCGAGATGGATCGCATCACCTAGCTGCTCTCCTTGAGGCATTACGTTTTAAGAGACACGAAGTTGTTAGAATTGACACTGATATATTCAAACCCCTTAAGTTCAGAAAAAGCGTTAGACAGGGTTTTATTTTGTCACCCATTCTTTTTAACGCTTATGGGGAGTATATTCTTTTTTTTTATGTTATAGGAAGGCAAACAAGCAGATGGATTTCCTGATGGTAAGAAATTCACGCCGCCTAGAGACACTGAAGGTGGTAATGGTGCGTTGCCAACCTGAGGTCGGGATGTTAGGCCTCGAGCAAAAGTAAGTTTGCCAGCTACCTTACCCTTCGAACCGGAACACGTCATGACGTTATGGCTGCAGGAATAGGTAAGGCGGTGGTACCAATCCAGGTGAGTCGCTGCCAAACTCTACCACCTAATCGGATGTCACAGTGTTAGTGACGGTAAGCCTGTGCTCGCCTTTTACAAGCTGCCTGGCAAGGAAGGCAGATGGTCTATTCTACAAAGGAGCCTGGACCAACACGGGGAAAAACGGACTACTTGGTAGGAGGAAAAATGTTGACGGTGTCAAAACTTCTGACCTGTGATATGCCAACGATACTACTCTCTTTGCAGCTGCTGAGGCGAAAGTTTAATTTACATCATTTGGAGCGCACGAGTTGTGAACTAGGTCTAAGTATTAATAAGGATAAAACAAAAGTAAACGTGGTCGATGGTACAAACAAGCTGGAATTCATTGGGAAACTGAACCGTGAGATAGTGAACATCACTATTATAAAGATAGACCTGATCTTCAGCAATTCTAACGACTTATGTGATTTGGAAATGTGACTAAGAATAGGAATAGCTAAAAGGGGTACAGCTGAAGAAACAAAACGAATTAGGAGTCTTCTCCATGTTTCTATAAAGACCGAAATGTAGACAACGTGGGTATTGTGACTACAAGCGTGTGGATGTGATTGAGACATAGTATTGGAGCAAAATAATGTGCATCCTCTAAAAATCCAGAACAACTATCCCTGAGTACGCAAGATAACCACTCTGTCTTAAACGAGCCTTTAAGTACTTTTTTATATGCACACAACACACCTAATGGTAAGAGACAACCGTGGCCGGGGGCCGTTAAGCTTAATATGCCAGTCTTCTTCAAAAGCCGAAATGATTCAGGGGAAGAGATCACGGGGTGGAACCCTAATTGGATGATCGGACCAAATATGCATCACCCCTGACTTCAAACTTTTGCGATGCCATATACACGACATTGCTGAAGGATCATCGTCCAGGAAAATCCATGAAGAGAAAAAAGCAAATATTATTGACTACTAAGAATTTGTTAACTTGTAATCTTTCTTTCGTTTTTCTTCACTATGTACAATTTATCCCTATTTCTGTTTAATTGTATTTTTAAGGTAGATATAGTTTGCGGTAGATATACTTAAATTTATATTTTAAAATTATTTATAATTATTAATTTAATTTGTAATGAATGTGAAGAAAGATTGAAATATTAAAATGTATGTACTTAATCTACTTATTATTTTTTTATAAATAACAAAATTTTTGTACACCACTAAGTGGTGTATAAAAAATTTGATATTTAAAAAACACAACTTTCAAACATCTTCTGAAAATAAAAAGTTAACAAATTTTACTAAAAGACAAGCTCGCCTTGTAAACTACTTTCTTTGTTGGTATTTTAGTGTTAATTGTAATGATCGTGATAAAAGAAATATTGTGTACTTACCAAACGAAAAATATCAATCCCAATTTCATTATACCATGATCCTGAGTAAGAAACAGTTTGGTTAATAAAAGTTTTTTTTTTTAAATTTAATTTTGTAAAACTGTCCATTTAGGCAGCTTATAATGAGCTTAGGTTAAATAGGTCTTTAGTTACTCACAGCTAGACTCATTACCAACCAGACCATTGGCTTTACTTATTCCTTGTCAGGTTCTGGAGGGTAGGGCAGGCGGTATACTTTTACAATTGGCTTAACACCCTGGCCGTAGAACAGCGACATAACATTTATAGCATTTATACGCAACGGTTTTCTTTTATCATCAGGGTAGCTCTGTGTTTGTTCGCTGTTTTTTCACTTAAACTAATAATCGTAATTATTAATGTTTGATCAAATAAAATATTTTGGATTATAGATGTTATGATTCCTAATAAATCCTGCGTAATTTATTTCGCTCGGATCGTGGTACTGTAATATACCTACAGTATTCTATCTTCTTACACACTGGCAAAAACTAGTTTGTAAGGTATGGCCAACTGTCGATGTAACAGCGTTTTTGTTTTATTTTGTGACTAATAGGTAAGCTTGCGATTTAATATATTAGTCCAAATATTTATTCAATTTGCCATACAAAGAACAATTGTGAACTATATTGTGCTGTTTTTGAGCTTTGCTCATACGATCAAAGATGGATTTTATTAAAACTTGGTAATTAAAAACACCACATGCGTTCAATAAACGATTTATATTTATTTTAAAAAATGCAATATTTACGATAGCAAAATTATAAAGAAATTCTAAAACGCACTGAAGGCACGTAGCCCTAACGTGTGCTGACATCCTTGACGCTCCGCACGGCTGTAGGTATTTAATTCAAAGACAGGGACGAGTTAAACTACTGTATAATACACTAACATTCTAAGACTGTAGAGTACCCGCCAAAACTTACTGATGCTAAAGGCTAAGCATTCCAATCTCAGGTTTTTCAGTACATTATTTTGCTGAAATTTTTCACTTTCCTACGGAAACCGATAAAAGGTAGCCGATGTTTGACTCTAAGTCTTCAATTACTTTTATGCAAAATTTCATCAAATCATAAGCATTCAAATAAGAAATAGAATTTTGCTTTCAGAACAAAGCTTATTAAGCATATCACATTAATTTGAATTAGTTATTACACAATTAACAATAATATGATATTATTATAAATTTAAAGTAAAACAATACAGGATTAATAATGTTGTGTTAACATACAATGTGATAAAGACTTACTAAAACCATTGCGATCTAAGACTTCAAGAATACCTAAATGTATATGCACTTATTGATTCGACTTCACCTGAATGTATCTTTTACCCATCGTCTTTATTTAAATACTGGGGATTGGGTAATTAATTCCCTAATTTATTACCGTTTACCCAGTCATGTACAATTGCAGACTCGTCATAAAACTTTTTTTAACTTACTATAAAATATAATTAACACAGTAATATTATTAATCTAGATAGGAAGTTTATTGTTTTTTTATTATTTTGTTGTCGTTTTACTTTTAGCTTGATCGGGATTGCTTAGGTATCCTATTGGAGCAAGGTTTTGCCTCCAATCACATTGTGGGACTAGGTACCTTTAGCTAACCCTAAGTCCTGGTAACCCTGTAGCCGTCGGCAGAGGCACAAGCAAGGTACCCACGACTAGCCGAAGACATGTAGTTCCACAATGTGATGTGATAAGCTTATTGCCAACTGGTCACATATTCAATCCTGGACAACGTTATTTTTAACATAAAATTTAAAAAACACATTTTCTATATTTGTTGTCCGACCTGAGGATCGAACCCGGGAATTTAAGAAGTCAAGTCCAACTGCTAGACCAAAAAGGCGATAAAAAAATACATTACTAATTATATCTAAAAAGCAAAACCGGATCACAGTAAAATTAATACTGGACCATGTTGATATGATGATCACCTGTCTTTCTATAAAAGAATCATTAAATCGGTTGGATATTGGCCGAATTATCACGCATCAAACATAAAAAAAATCAAAAAGAAACAGCCAATTTAAGAATCTTCTCTTTTTGGGTAGTTTGTTAAAAATTAGCTTACAACATGAACAAAATACGAAAACCTAGCAATTACCAATCGGCTTATTCCTTGGCGTTGCATAGAAATATTGGGTCGCACAGTGTTTTCTACCGCATCTATCATGGGGAATGCCCTGAGGAGTTGTATAGTTTGATTCCAGGTGCTCATTTCAACCTTCGGGCATCACGTCAGAGTTTAAAATATCATGCCCATCATCTTGATGCTTGGCAATCGACATTTGTGGAATCAGTTAACGAATATGACTTAGGAACCTTCAATAAAAGAGCGTACTCATTCCTTAAAAGTCGGCAACGCATTTGTGATACTCCTAGTGGTACGGATGTCCGTGGGCGGTGCTGATCACTTTCCATCAGGTGACCCACTTGCTCATTTGCCTCCTCTTGTATAAAGAAAAAACGAAAAATAACTTAATATATATAATTCCGAGAATTTCAAAGCTAAAATATTATGTACAGTGGTGTTAGAATAGGTGGTAACAGTTCGAAGCTTAGATAATTAAGTAATTAACGGACCAGTGATCGCAACTTGAGACATAATTGCACGATAATAAGTGCTATTTTTAGAGACACGTAATATAATTTAATTATCATGGCAGAATAGCTGTTTAATCTTTTAATTGCTTCATACCCATCAACATATACTGTCAGTGTCAGTTTTAAAAATATTTTTTTTCCTGTATTGGGCCTGGTCGTCTATGTATAATAGGTTATGTGCCTTGCTTCCTGGCACCTCGTAAGAGGCGATCATAGGGTAAATTAGTCAATACCAACACGACTACTAACGGTAGAATGCCGTGCGGCATCTTGCTAAGATACTGATCTACCGCCTTACCCATTCCAGCTACCCTAATGAAATTGTTTGGCACTATCTTATATCAATCTGAAAAGTAAGTCAAAGCCGTATAGACTAGCATAACCTATTAAATCAAATACATAGGTATTTATTCACTCTCATTCGAAAGTTGACATGAACTGGAATTATCTTAAGTACCCTACATCTGTAAGACGTAGGCAGAGGCACAACCAGGGCACCCACGACTAGCCGAAGACACTAAGTCCCACAATGTGATAGGTGGTAAGCCTATCGCCAACCGAGCAATTATCCAATCCCGGACAACATTTTTTTTTAGAAAATTGGAAAACCCAAATTTTCTTTTTGTTGCCCGACCCTGGACCTCATGCAGTCAAGTTCAACACCTGAACCGCTAGACCACAGAGGCCACTATGACATTTACAATCTTACCAAAATATAAATGTAAACAAATAGTATCTACTTGGTTGTCCTCACTATCCTGGGATGAAACTGAACTACTGTTAAAAACTGTATTATAAATGTATTAACATGTGTAAAAAAGTAGTAAAACATTGAATTGTATAAAACCTTTTCTATTCACCCTGTTCTTAGACCAAGTACTTATAATATGAACATAGTAGTATTATCAAAGAAACATAGATGACGTTATACAGTTTGGGATCACGTTACTATTAGTAACATGTAATTTCATATAGTTTAATGCCAACCATTTATAACTGGATCCAAATACTACTTGCTGAATCGAATACAATTTTGTTGAAACACATTTCTTGAGTTTTCTTTATGGGAATCCTGAGCTCCGTGAACACACTCCTACCAAACAAACATTTTGCACATTTGTTTTATTTGTTACATATCACACAATAGCAAACGCTCCTACAAGCAAATCACACACACACAAGCGGGCACCTTTACACACACACACACACATATCATTTCCACCCTCTTAATCGTTTTTACACATACACTTACACACTTTTAGTAACATATAATTTTGTAATTTTGTTTATAAAAAATGAAATTTAATGATGTTCATACTTATAATAATAAACATTAATTAATGATTTGTAATTAAATTGTAGGATTTGTTGTTTACATATTTGATGAAATATGAAACTATTATTAGTTTCCATTTCCTTGTATTATTACTGAAATTTCATTTTTGAGTATTTTGTTATTATTATAATTTTGTGTTTCTCTACCATGAGTGTAAAGGAATACTATAGTATCCGTGATCTGAAGTGGGGCCTGGTGATCTGCTCGCACAGGGTATCCTAGTTGCAGACACCAGTCTCTTACTTTGTTATTTGGTTTCGAATATAAATTCTCTTAAACTGTTTGTATGAGAAATAAATATTTTTTGATTTTGATTTTGATAGCTTCGTATTGACATCTGCAATGCTCTTTGTAAATAGAAATGCTGAATTATATGAAACAAGACGTCTGCAATGTCTGTCAATCGGTAAATTTCTAAATGTTACGTAGTATTTACATACCCTTTGTTTCCAAATTTGTTGATTACCTTTACAGATTTAAACATTAAGCACAGAAATAAATACTGAAGAAAGCAAACAGCCAATGGCGTTTCTGATATGAAGTTATCCTGTAGAATAAATATGAAGTTATCATTGCGCTACTATTTCAAAGGTATTTAATCTTTGTAGATATACGGACCATCTTTTTTACAAGAAAAGGCAAAAGAGCAAGTAGAACACCTGATAGAAAATAATCTCCGTCGTCCACGAACATCCATACCACCAAGAATATAACCGAACATCCATACCACCAAGAGTATAACAGAAGCGTTTCCTAATAGACATGACACATTAAACTACCGTGATTTCTGATAATGAAACTCAACCGCCGGAAGCAAACCAGCAAGACAGGCAAAAAAGGCAAAAGCAAATCAGAGAATTCCCTATAAGAGAAAGTCGCAATGTATCTATGCAACGCCAAATGATCAAACCAATTAATTACTTCTCCGTTATTGGCAATTCGATACCCTTTGCATAGGATGCGGTCGAAAAGAAGGAGCTGGTACTGGGGAGCTCCTACCCAGGGTCGAGAACAGGGCTCCATGCAAAGTCGAATTTGTTATCTATCTATTGTTATCGCCTATGTGGTTAGCATCCGGCGTCGTACTTAACTTCTTGAAGTCCTGGGTTCGATCCCCGGGTCGGGCAATAGCAAAATCTATTTTCAATTTACTTTTAAAAATAACTTTGCCCGGTTAGCGATGGGCTTACTGCCTATCTCATTGTGGGAGTTAGTGTCTTCGGTTTGTTGTTGGTGCCCTGCTTGCGCCTCTGCCTACATCTTCGGGGATATTTGCGTGAAGATGCTATGCTTTAAGTAAGATTATAAATATTGTAATTTACCCTATTGATGTGGTTGTTTAACATAAGTACTTTCATTACGACTATTTATAAGAAACACAGTAGGACTTAGTGCCTTTGGCTAGTCGTGGGTGCCCTGGTTGTGCCTCTGTCTAATCCTTCGGGGATATGGGCGTGGAGATACTTTACTTTACTAAAACAATAAAAAACGATTTATTTCTTCATTTTTAATTCCAGTATTAACATCATAATATATTTAACAATCTTAGATCGTTCTATTAGCGAAGAATGACGTAGAATACGCCAAAGCGACCTCAGGAACATCAAAATTTGGAAAGCTTCCCGCCCGTCGCAAGTACAATGTCATTATATTGTTGTATTGAACAGTGTACCTGTAATCCCAAGAAGAATAATTGAAACCGACTCTCACAGACCTTTTTTTTCTTCGTTTAATTTTTTGCACTAGCGTTAGCTTTTGCCATTAGTCAAATCAAAATTTAAATCAAGTCACTCGATCAAAAAAAATCGGGGTATAAATTATTTAAAATTAGTCACATGTCGTCAAAGAAAGTCTTGTCTGGATCTTGAGTATAGCGGTGGCTGTATTACACAATTTCATATTTTAATGAGATTTGGCGGCAAACAGAAAATTCATCATACGCTAATGTCTAATTGTCTTCATGATTGTATCATTCGTGCGCTTTCAATGAAAAAAATTGTTCAAAATGTCACTAAAATTTTATAATTTCACTCAATATAAACACAAAATTCTAACTAAAAAACTATGAGCGTATTTTCCCTCGATGGTGCCAAAACTTTTTAGAGCTTTGATTACACAATTAGTATGTTTCACACGTACAGTGCAAACGAAAAGTCTGACCTCCTTACAGTATTTTGAAAGTACGGGGCAAAGAGAATATAATCACTAAATGGTACGGTTGTCAGATATTTCTTTTACTGACTAGTGAAATTAATCAATTTTGGTGGCATTTTGTACAATTTTTTTTAGCGAAATTGCACAAATGAAATAATCATGAAGAAAGCATTGTATCGTGTATTTCCTCGTTGCTTCCAAATCTCACTATTTGAGCTTGGGTAATGAGGCCACCGCTTTACTCAAGACCCTGACATGACTTTTATTCATGAATTGTGACTAATTTTGAATAATTGAAAACCGATTTTGGTAAATCAGTTAACGTAATGCAAATTTCTACTTTACTGATGGCAAAATGCTAACGCGAATGCCAAAAACTAAAGAAAGAAGAATTAAAACTGTAACCACATGATTTGAATCTTCGGTTGCTCAAATAATTCACAGACTAGTAAGAGAACTAACTACACGTTGATAGTTCATTTACGGGAAACGAAAGTGTTCAGTTTAAACCGCGTCTGGGGTGATATTTTCGCTTCTCTAAAAAACTGTGATAATAGTGAACTGTTAAAAATTCAATGAAACAAAATTTTATTTCTGAAACCTTAAAATGGCGTTAAATGTACTTGCACTACTATAACAGAGCTTACAATAAACTCTAAGAAATTAAAAAATGTTACAGAAGCTCATATAATACTATCATAGAATACTAATCTGTACTGTGACGCCCTTAGGATATGCTATTTTTGAACGACGCCCCCTGGGCTCCAGCTCAAAAATACTTATCATTTATACTACAAGCTCTATTAGCTTTTACGACTCCTCTTAACCCAGCCCGCACCCCGTGGACCAAAACTAGTTACCAGTTACAATAAGTACAATCTTAGTAACTGATTCTGGTGGATTCGGATAACTAACTCGACTCGATCGCATCGGTCGCACGTGATGCCCCTGGGAAAGTGCCACGACGCCCCAAAGCGTCGCGACGCACAGTTTGGGACGCCCTGATATAGTCCATTCATTGAAAGTATAATATC